>MJUU01068835.1:0-37592 GCA_002080025.1 Modiolus philippinarum
TTGTCCATTACATCCAATTTCAGACCCTTTCCAAAAAAAAAATTTGGGCATGGGTTCCCCTTATAGGCTATGTAATATATATTTCTCAAAATTCCTTATTTTTATCAGAAAGCTCAATTTTTCAACAAAAAATCTGCTACTGGTTTACTTTCCATGGCAACCAAGTGCTCTTTTGTCCATTGCAACCAATTTCAGACCCTTTCCAAAAAAACAAAAAAATTGGGCAGGGGTTCCCCTTATAACCTATTTAATACATAATTCTCAAAATTCCCTTTTTTATCAGAAAACTCAATTTTTCAACAAAAAATATGTTTCTCGCTTTGTTTCCATAGCAACAAAGTGCTCTTTTGTCCATTGCATCCAATTTCAGACCCTTTCCAAAAAAAAATTTGGGCAGGGGTTCCCCTTATAAGCTATGTAATATATATTTCTATAAATTCCTTATTTTTTATCAGAAAACTAAATTTTTCAACAAAAAATATGCTTCTGGTTTTATTTCCATGGCAACCAAGTGCTCTTTTGTCCATTGCAAACAATTTCAGACCCTTTCCCCAAAAAAAAAAAAATGAGCAGGGGTTCCCCTTATATCCTTACTAATAAGAAATACAATTATCAACAAAAAGTACTATTTTCTCAAAATTTCAATTTTTTTGTTATGGTTTCCATGGCAACTGTACTAATTTTCAAATAAGAAAAGCTGTTAAACTTTATCTTAAATCACATACAACCTTCCTATGAATTTTGAAGCAGCTAGTGTATATTGTTTTTGAGTTACAGTGAAAAAAATCAAAATTTCAATTTCCCATAGACTTAACATAGGACGACCCCACCCCTTTTTGAGCCCCTCAAATGTACTCTTTAATGACCCTCTTGCAAAAAATTTTTGTTGATTGCACATTTAGATACATGGGGCTAATATCCTACAAAATTTGAAAGCTCTAAGTTTAACGATCTCTGAGATCTGGTTCGGACAAGTTCATTGCGACGAGAAGAAAGGGAAAGAACAATAATAATAATAAGAAAAGGGACAAAAACAATAAGTCTCCCAAACTTCGTTTTGGAGACTTAATAATAATAATAATAATAACAAGTGATAACTGTGTTCGCAAGCGAAACACAAAAGTCTCCCAAACGAACTCCCATATCGGACTTCAAGGCATTACGAGACTCCTTCAAGAACAAAATTTGGGCAGGGATTCCCCTAATAACCTTTGTAGAACATATCTCAAAATTCCTCCTTTTTATCAGAAAACCTGATTTTCCAAAAAAATATGTTTCTGGTTTTGTTTCCATGGCAACAAAGTGCTCTTTTGTCCATTACATCCAATTTCAGACCCTTTCCAAAAAAATTTGGGCAGGGGTTCCCCTTGTAGGCTATGTAATATTTATTTCTCAAAATTCCTTATTTTTTATCAGAAAACTCAATTTTTCAACAAAAAATCTACTTCTGGTCGCTTTCCATGACAACCAAGTGCTCTTTTGTCCATTGCAACCAATTTCAGACCCTTTCCAAAAAACCAATTTGGCAGGAGTTCCCCTTATAACCTATTTAATACATAATTCTCAAAATTTCCCTTTTTTATCAGAAAACTCAATTTTTCAAAAAAAATATGTTTCTGGTTTTCTTTTCATGGCAACAAAGTGCTCTTTTGTCCATTGCAACCAATTTGAGACCCTTTCCAAAAAAAATTTTGGGCAGGGGTTCCCCTTATAAGCTATGTAATATATATTTCTCAAAATTCCTTATTTTTTATCAGAACACTCAATTTTTCAACAAAAAATATGTTACTGGTTTCTTTCCATGACAACCAATTGCTCTTTTGTCCATTACAACCAATTTCAGACTCTTTCCAAAAAAACAATTTGGCAGGAGTTCCCCTTATAACCTATTTAATACATAATTCTCAAAATTTCCTTTTTTTATCAGAAAACTCAATTTTTCAAAAAAAAATATGTTTCTGGTTTTCTTTCCATAGCAACAAAGTGCTCTTCTGTCCATTGCAACCAATTTGAGACCCTTTCCAAAAAAAATTTGGGCAGGGGTTCCCCTTATAAGCTATGTAATATATATTTCTCAAAATTCCTTATTTTCTATCAGAAAACTCAATTTTTCAACAAAAAATATGCTTCTGGTTTTGTTTCCATGGCAACCAAGTGCTCTTTTGTCCATTGCAGCCAATTTCAGACCCTTTCCCCAAAAAAAATTTGGGCAGGGGTTCCCCTTATAATCTAAGTAATACATATTGTTGTAATTAAAATACTTTTATCAACAGAAACTACTATTTTCCAAAAATTTCCATTTTTTGGTATGGTTTCCATGGCAATGGTAGTAATTTTGAAATTTCCAATGCTGTGGAACCCTTCCTTACGTAACCCTCAACTTTCCCATGAAGTTTCATGGAGCTAGTGTTTCTAGTTTTTGAGAAACAGTCAAAAACATGATGAAAATCATTCAAAATTTCATTTTCCCATAGGGTTACTATAGGACTACCCCACCACTTTTTAATACCCCCAAAAGTACCCTTAATGGACCCCCCTTTAAAAAATTTTTAATGATTGCAAATCTAGATACACAGGGCTAATATGCTACCAAGTTTGAAACTTCTGGGTTCAATGGTTTCAGAAATCTGCTGCGGACAAGTTCATTAGGATGAGAATAAAGAAAGATGGAAGAATAATAATAACAAGTGATAACTGTGTTCGCAAGCGAAACACAAAAGTCACCCAAACGAACTCCCATATCGGACTTCAAGGCATTACGAGACTCCTTCAGGGAAAAAAATTGGGCAGTGATTTCCCCTTATAACCTATGTAATACACATGTCAAAATTCCTCCTTTTTGTCAGAAAACCTGATTTTCCAAAAAAATGTTTCTGGTTTTGTTTCCATTGCAACAAAGTGCTCTTTTGTCCATTACATCCAATTTCAGACCCTTTCCAAAAAAAAATTGGGCAGGGGTTCCCCTTATAAGCTATGTAATATATATTTCTCAAAATTCCTTATTTTTTATCAGAAAACTCAATTTTTCAACAAAAAATATGCTTCTGGTTTTCTTTCCATTGTAACCGAGTGCTCTTTTGTCCATTGCAACCAATTTCAGACCCTTTCCAAAAAACAAATTTGGGCAGGGGTTCCCCTTATAAGCTATGTAATACATATTTCTCAAAATTCCTTTTTTTTTATCAGAAAACTCAAATTTTCAACAAAAAAATATGTTTCTGGTTTTGTTTCCATGGCAACAAAGTGCTATTTTGTCCATTGCAACCAATTTCAGACCCTTTCCAAAAAAAATTTGAGCAGGGGTTCCCCTTATAAGCTATGTAATATTTATTTCTCAAAATTCCTTCTTTTTTATCAGAAAACCTAATTTTCCCAAAAAAGTAAGGTTCTGGTTTTGTTTCCATGGCAACCAAATGTTCTCTTGTCCATTTCACATAATTTCAGACACTTTCCCAAAACAAATTTGGGCAGGGTTCCCCTTAATACTTTTGTGATACATATTTCTCAAAATTCTTTCTTTTTTAATCAGAAAACCCAATTTTCCAAAAAAAAATAATAATAATAGATAAGGTTCTGGTTTTGTTTCTATGACACCCAAATGCTCTTTTGTCATTTCACACAATTTCAGACCATTTCCCCTCAAAAATTTGGGCAGAGGTTCCCCTTAATACCTTTGTAATTCATATTTCTCAAAATTCCTTCTTTGTATCAAAAAAACAGATTTAAAAAAAAGTTTCTGGTGTCGTTTCCATGGCAACCAAATGCTCTTTTGACCATAACTTTCAATTTCAGACCCTTTCAAAAAAACAATTTGGGCAGGGGTTCCCCTTATAAGCTATGTAATATATATTTCTCAAAATTCCTTCTTTTTTTATCAGAAAACCAGATTTTTCCAAAAAATAAGGTTCTGGTTTTGTTTCCATGGCAACCAAATGCTCTTACTTTCCGAAAAAAATTTGGGCAGGGGTTCCCCTTATAACCTATGTAATACATATTTCTCAAAATTCCTTCTTTTTTATCAAAAAGCCTAATTTTTCCAAAAAAATAAGGTTCTGGTTTTGATTCCATGGCAACCAAATGTTCTTTTGTCCATTACACATAATTTCAGACACTTTCCCAAAAAAAATTGGGCAGGGGCCCCCCTTAATACCTTTGTGATACATATTTCTCAAAATTCCTTCTTTTTTATCAGAAAACCTGATTTTTCCAAAAAATAAGGTTCTGGTTTTGTTTCCATGGCAACCAAATGCTCTTTTGTCATTACACATAATTTAAGACACTTTCCCAAAAAAATTTGGGCAGGGGTTCCCCTTATAACCTATGTAATGCATATTTCTCAAAATTCCTTCTTTTTAATCAGAAACCCGGATTTTCCCCCCAAAAAAAGTTTCTGGTTTTGTTTCCATGGTAACCAAATGCTCTTTTGTCCATATAAGCCAATTTCAAACCACCTTCATTAGAACTGTATAGGGGTTCCCCTTATAACATATTTTATATGTATTGCTGTAATCAAAATATAATCATTTACAAAAACTATTTTTCTCTCAAAATTTCCATTATTTGGTTTGGTTTCCATGACAACCGAAATTATTTTGAAATTTCCAATGCTGTAGCACCCTTTCTTACATTACAAACACCTTTCCAATGAAGTTTCATGTAGCTAGTAATAAAAGTTTTTGAGATACTGTGAGAAATAAGTTGAAAAATATCCAAAATTTCATTTTCCCATAGGGTTAACATTGGCGACCCAACCCCTTTTTGAGCCCCCCAAATGTACCCTTAATGAACCCTATTTGGGAAAATTTTTGCTTTATGCACAACTAGATACATGGGGCCAACATCCCTCAAAGTTTGGAAGTTTTAGGTGTTATGGTCTCTGAGACCTGGCTCGGACAAGTTCATGGAGACGAGAAGAAAGAAAGAAATCGGAATAATAATAAGAAACGCAACAAAAACAATAAGTCTCCCAACTTCGTTTGGGAGACTTAATAATAATAAGAAGAAACGGAGGAATAACAATATGTCGTCCCGACTACGTCTGGGGCGACATAATAATAATAATAACAAGTGATAACTGTGTTCGCAAGCGAAACACAAAAGTCTCCCAAACGAAATCCCATATCGGATTTCAAGGCATTACGAGACTCCCTCTGGAAAAAAATTTGAACAGGGATTCCCCTTACAAACTAATTTATACATGTTGCTTAAATCAAATGATTACATGCATTGCAAAAGAAAACCATGTTTTTCTTAAAATTGGAGGTTTCTGGGTTGGTTTCCATGGCAACCAAATGCACTAATATCCTGTACATTCAATTTCATACCTTGTTTCAAAAAAAATTTGAGCAGGGGTTCCCCTTATTAACTAAGTAATAGATTTAGCTGTAATAAAAATATAATTATCAGCAGTAATTACGATTTTCTCAAAAGTTTAAGTTTTTTGTACAGTTTCCATGGCGACCATAGTTATTTTGAAATTTCTCATCCATTAGAATAAATTTTAAACCCCCTTCCGAAAAAAATTTGGGCAGGGGTTCCCCTTATAATCTAAGTAATACATATTGCTGTAATCAAAATACAATTATAAGCAAAAAATACAATTTTCTCAAAATTTCAAATTTTCTGCATGGTTTCCATGGCAACCATCGTTATTTTGAAATTTCCCCCATCCATTACCATCCATTACAATCAATTTTAAACCCTCTTCCAAAAAAAAATTGGGCAGGGGTTCCCCTTATAATTTAAGGAATACATATTGCTGTAATCAAAATACATTTATAAGCAGAAAATACAATTTTCTCAAAATTTCCAATTTTTTTCATGGTTTCCATGGTAACCATTGTTATTTTGAAATTTCCAATACCATGGAACTCTTTCTTACATGACATACATCTTTCTTATGTTGATTCATTGAGCTAGTATTAAAAGTTTTTGAGATACAGGGAGAAATATGGTGCAAAACATTCAAAATTTCATTTTCCCATAGGGTTAACATTGGACAACCCCACCCCTTTTTGAGCCCCCAAATGTACCCTTAATGGACCCCTCCTGGAAAATTTTTTCCTGATTGCACATTTAGGTATATGGGGCTAACATCATACAAAGTTTCAAAGCTTTAGGTGTTATGGTGTCTGAGATCTGGTTCGGACAAGTTCATTGCGACCGGAATAAAGAAGGATGGAAGAATAATAATAATAAGAAACGCAACAAAAACAATAAGTCTCCCAAACTTCGTTTTGGAGACTTAATAAGAAACGGAGGAATAACAATATGTCGTCCCGACTACGTCTGGGGCGACATAATAAGAAACGCAACAAAAACAATAAGTCTCCCAACTTCGTTTGGGAAACTTAATAATAATAAGAAGAAACGTAGAATAACAAAATGTCACCCCGACTACGTCTGGGGTGACATAATAATAATAAGAAGAAACGGTAAACTTTGTTTGGGAGACTTAACTAGATTTGCAATTGCAAGCAATAGCTGATGTCGCCCCTGACAGCCAATTTGATGATTCCAGCTTGTTCGCAGCATCAAAATCTACTTAAAAATCAAATTTCGTTGAAGTCGGACACATTTGAAATTTTTACGTATTTCGGCAGCCATCTTGGAAAAGGCGGTCATGTTGGAAATAGTTTTCCTTGCTTACCCTCCTCCAGATAGTGATCCAACTTTGAACCAAATATGAATGAATTCCATCGAAGCATGATTGAGGAAATTAACATTTTCCTTGAAATTGGACGAATTTCGAATTTTTCGTATTTTGGTAGCCATCGTGGAAATGGCGGGGACTTTGAAAAAAGTTTTACTTGCATGCACCCCTCCAGATAGTGTTCCAACTTTGTACCAAATATGAATGATTTCTATCCAGGCATCATTGAGAAATAAGCCAGGCAAAAAGAGGTGGAAGAAAGAAAGAAAGCGTAATAATAATAATAATAACAACTAATAACTGTGTTCGCAAGCGAAACACAAAAGTCTCCCAAACGAACTCCCATATCGGATACCAAGGCATTACGAGACTCCCTTTTGAAAAAAATTTGGGTAGGGGTTTCCCCTCATAACCTATGTAAAAAAAATAATTTCTGGTTTTGCTTCTATGACAACCAAATACTCTTTTGTCCATTACATCCAATTTCAGACCCTTTCCAAAAAAAATTGGGCAGGGGTTCCCCTTAAAACCTATTTAATACATATTCCTCAAAATTCCTTTTTCTGTCGGAAAACTCAATTTTTCAAAAAAAAAAATACGTTTCTGGTTTTGTTTCCATGGCAACAAAGTGCTCTTTTGTCCATTACACCCGATTTCAGACCCTTTCCAAAAAAAATTGGGCAGGGGTTCCCCTTATAAGCTATGTAATACATATTTCTCAAAATTCCTTCTTTTTTTTATCAGAAAACCTGATTTTCCCCAAATAAATATGCTTTTGGTTTTGTTTCCATGGCAACCAAATGCTCTTTTGTCCATTACATCCAATTTCAGATCTCTTTCCAAAGAAAATTTGGGCAGGGGTTCCCCTTATAACCTATTTAATACATATTTCTCAAAATTCCTTTTTTTGTCAGAAAACTCAATTTTTCAACAAAAATACGTTTCTGGTTTTGTTTCCATGGCAAAAAAGTGCTCTTTTGTCCATTACACCCGATTTCAGACCCTTTCCCAAAAAAATTTGGGCAGGGGTTCCCCTTATAAGCTATGTAATACATATTTCTCAAAATTCCTTCTTTTTTATCAAAAAACCTGATTTTCCCAAAAAATATGCTTTTGGTTGTTTCCATGGCAACCAAATGCTCTTTTGTCCATTACATCTAATTTTAGATCTCTTTCCAAAGAAAATTTGGGCATTGGTTCCCCTTATAATCTATTTAATACATATTTCTCGAAATTCCTTTTTTTGGTCAGAAAACCCAATTTTTCAACAAAAAATATGTTTCTGCTTTTGTTTCCATGGCAACAAAGTGCTCTTTTGTCCATTACATCCAATTTCAGACCCTTTCCAAAAAAAACTTTGGGCAGGGGTTCCCCTTATAAGCTATGTAATACATATTTCTCAAAATTCCTTTTTTTTAATCAGAAAACCTGATTTTCCCCAAAAATATGCTTTTGGTTTTGTTTCCATGCAGATCTCTTTCCAAAGAAAATTTGGGCAGGGGTTCCCCTTATAACCTAAATAGTACATATAGCTGTAATGAAAATACAATTATCAATAATAAATGTGTTTTCTCAAAATTTCAATTTTTTGTATGGTTTCCATGGCAACGGTTCTAATTTTGAAATTTCTAATACTGTGGGACCCTTTCTCACTTGACAAACATCTTTCCTATGAAGTTTCATGGAGTTACAGTTACTTGTTTTCAAGATACAGTGAAAAAATGGTGAAAAAAATTCTAAATTTCATTTTCCCATAGGGTTAACATGGAGGACCCCACCCCTATTTGAGCCCCCCAAATGTACCCTTAATGGACCCCAATCTAAAGTTTTTTTAGATTATACACAACTAGATACATGGGGCTAACATGATACAAAGTTTCAAAGCTCTAGGTTAAAAGGTCTCTGAGATCTACTCCGGACAAGTTCATCCGGACGAGAAGAAAGAAAGAAGAATAATAATAATAAGAAACGCAACGCAAAAAAAACAATAAGTCTCCCAAACTTCGTTTGGGAGACTTAATAATAACAAAGAAACGGACCAAAAACAATATGTCGTCCCGACTACGTCTGGGGCGACATAATAAGAAAACAATAAGTCTCCCAAACTTCGTTTGCAAGACTTAACAAGAAACGCAACAAAAAAAATAAGTCTCCGAACTCCGTTTGGGAGACTTAATAATAAGAAACGCAACAAAAACAATAAGTCTTCCAACTTCGTTTGGGAGACTTAATAAGAAACGGAGTAAACACAATATGCCTCCAAAACTTCGTTTTGGGGACATAATTACTTTTGGTGATAGAATATGTATTGCAGTTTTCCCAAACATTAAAGCAAAAGTTGATCCTTACCAATCAATAACTTTAGGCGATCACGTAATTGCCATGCAAGAGAGAAAGAAAGAAAAGAAATGAGAGAAAAAAGAGCACGAGGCTCATGTGTGCCTGTACCACTCACCTGCCTAAAATTTAAATAGGATTTATATCACTCACAACTACAACTAACGATACAGGATGTCTACAGGATGATACTTCACCCATATTTCAAATGCAGGGTACCTTATACTGTTTTATGGCAGAACAAGTTAATGAAACATTTTCAATAAATTACCGAAAGAGACATTCAAAACGAAGAAAATTTCAAAAAACAAATCCTTTCGTAAAATATTGCACTTTAAAGCCAGCATACATAAAAGTAACCTTTAAATATTTCTTCTTTATTTAAAATAGTAAAGAATGAAGGTAAAGGGAAAAATATATTTACAAGTGCGATTGAAAATATGCAAAATTAATCAGCACATTTATGCACTAGAAAAAACTGTGTGCAAAGCTCACTTATATATTTGACCACTTCTTCCCCCACTCGATTCCAGAAATGTATAATTTCCAAATAAAAACTTAAATTTTTGTTGAGATCAAAATCAAAAGTGAAAATAAAAACCACTATCCTTCTGCAGATATGTGACTTTGACTTTTAATCTACTGACCCAACAGCTAATAGGTGTCTTCAATATCTTTGATACTTTTCATTCAAATTCACGAAGGCGCTCTGTAAGTATTTCAAAATCAAAATGTGTCTCTCGTAGCGCTTAAGCTTTCATTTTAATATGCTTCTTTTAGATTCATTAAGAGAGAAGATTTTCTTCTGAACTATGAAGCTTTCATGTTTGTAAATGTTATTGAAATCCATAAACGCATCCTGAAGTTAAACTCCGGAAGCCACGTTTTTGCCAAAATTTTTAATTTTCTGCAGGTATATGCGACATTTTCCTTTGACCTACAAAGCCAAAAATCAGCAGGCCATCTCTTTACCTCCAATTCTTTTGCTTCGATATTCGTTTGCCAATGTATTCATGTGTTTAAGTTTCATTTAAATCCATAAAGCCATTCTTAAGGTTAGCACCGAAAACCCCGTTTTGACCTACTTTTCTTTCGAGAAAATATTTGTGACCTCGAATTTGACATACTGAGTCCAAATGTAATGGGTGTCTTTATAAAACGCTTATACTCCTATTTGTGTAAATGTCATATACCCATGAGTGCATTCTGAAGTTATGCACCTGAAACAACTCATTTTGAACAGAATTTTTTTCGTCTATAAGTATTTATGATGATGACCTTTGTCCTACTGAGCCCAAAATCAATGAGTGTCTTTGCAAGCGCTTGTACTCTCTGTATTTAATTTCATTCAAATTCATCAGGGTATTCTGAAATTATGCCCTAGAAAAGTAAGTGAGAACCGAACCGTCAAACCAAAAGCGAACAATCCAAGGACAATGGCAACACCAGAAACAAAAAAGGCAGAAAAAATAGACACAACATGGGTACAGCACAGAAAAGAAAAATGAAGACACTCACACACAAAGATGAACAACACGGACCCAATATAAAAACATGGGTGAGATCAGGTGCACCGGTAGAGTCAGCATCTCCTGCTTCTTATAAGACACCCGCCGTGTTGAACAGGTCAAATCCGGTAGTAAAGTCAAATTCGGTAGAGGAAACAACAATTAAGCTTTAAAGGGAAAGATCTGTTGTCATGTGGGAAACAGATATCCCATAGCGGCCCACAAGATGATGATGTCGACCGTAAAACTTCTGGAGGGATGACTTCAAGTTTTGGGTAACGTACCATTGTTGAAGTAGCCTATTTGTGAGCAACCGGGCTCTATCAAGGAAGTCACTGTATCGAACACAGGCTCTTGAATAGCGAATTAGCTGGGAGATGTAAACTCCATATGCTGGCGCTTTTGGGATGTTGCTACAAAGAAAAGGGAAGTTTACTATTGGAAAGGTGAAGTCATCGTGTTTGCCGTACAGCTTAGTTTGAAGTCTCCCTCTGTTGTCAATTTCAAGGTGAAGGTCAAGGAACGAGGCTGATGTAGAAGTGTCTGTGGTATCCTTAATTTCGAGTTCTTTTGGATAGATCAAATGAAGAAAATCACCAAAGCGAGGGTTGTTTAGCGACAAAATATCATATATATAACGGAAGCTAAAAGTAAAGGATTGTGCCAGTCTTTTATCTTTATTTTGAAGAAGCCCTTCGATGAATTCAGCCTTATAAGAGTGAAGAAACAGATCGGCTAGGAGAGGCGCACAGTTTGTGCCCATAGGAATTCCGATAGTCTGTTGAAAAACAAGTCCTCCAAACTGGACAAATATATTGTCGATCAGTAACTCTAACATTTTAATTATTTCTTCCTCTGTATATTTTTTCTCCGATTCGGAGTTATTTTTCACAACGTAGGCTTGTTCTCTACCTACAACAATGTACCTATATCTACGTTCACCGTTCTTACGTGAGAAACATCTATGAATTAAACTTTTCAGCCGAGATTTTAGTTGTTCATGAGGAATAGTAGTGTAAAGTGTGGTGAAGTCGAAAGTTTTAATGCTGTTACAGTGTGATAATAGAGTTTAAGATGTCATGTAGATCTTTGGAGTTTTTCAAAATCCACATTTCATTCACACCGCTTCTTGAAAAGCAAGTATCACAGTATTTTTGAAGGCCCTCTTTAACAGCTGTCAAGATGGAGGTTAGCAATTTAGATATAGGTTTTGTAGAGCATTTGGCAGATCCAGCGATGTATCGTTCTTTGTATGGGCATTTATATAACTTAGGTACCCAGTATAAAGAGGGGAGATCTGTGTCTTCATCCTTGGTGGAAATTCGAAGGAAAGTAAAACAGATTTATGATTCTGTAATATCTCCTCCTTTGACAGAGTAGTAGCTGCGTAAGTTGGATTGCCGTTGGAATTATCAATGCCAAGTTCTTTCTTTAAACAATTTATATAATGATTTTTGCCAATAAACATGATATTATTTGGGGCCTTATCGGCAGGAACGACGACATATTTGTCATGAATGGAGGACAAGTAACTGGCCACATCAGCATTTTTGAAAATTGATGATGCTTTAGTTCTCATTGACCCTCGTAGCTGATTGATTCGTTTAAGAATCATCGACCTCACAGCCTTAATCCACTCCGAAAGGGAATCAAGGTCTTCATCTTGTTCACGCTTAATCCATTTTCTGGCGTAGTCCTCTACAGCATCCATAAGAAGTTTGAAATTTTGTTCCCAGTTGATGGAACGTGGTTCACGGAATTTAGGCCCTTTTGCAAGGACATCACGGAGAGACTTGTTTTCAATGATACTCAAATCTCCCGTTATGAGGTGACCACAGGGACTATATATGTATGGTGAATCAGAACATGAACAATCGGGTGGTTGAGACTTGAGGTCGTCGGTGGTAAGGTTTTGCAACACACGTTTATGGTTGAAAATTTTAGACGCGATTGGTGAAGTATAGGTGTACGAAATGATCGGGACTGATGTGTGTTTGAAAGATGGGGGTATTTTGTTTTTTACATTTTTGTGATGCAAGATATTGGCTAGGTTTTGACCAGCTTTTGACCACTTTGTTGTCGTTTCTAAGTATTTATGATGATTACCATTAACTCACTGAGTCCAAAATCAATAACTGATATGTCTTCATCTTTGTACATCTTAATCAATAAAGCCATTCTGAGTTAAGCTCAGTACCATTTGGGGGGGGGGATTTTCTGAAAGTATTTGTGACATTGATATTTGATCTACTGAATCCAAAATCAATAAGCGTTGACCTTACCTTTAATGCTTACAAATAACAAAATACCGAAGTTACTGTTAATTTATTTTCTGCATATGCGCATTCGACAACTTATTATGGAAAACCGTTGTGGAATTTATTCCCTATTTATTGATATCTATGAATGAATTATATATATTAATAAATAATTATAGATATCAATAAATACTTATAGATATCAATAAATATTTATAGATATTTATAAATAAGCATTCATTGGTATCAATAAATACAGCATTATTTATTGATATTTAAAAATGATTTATTGATTTTAAGAAATGAATTATTGATATTTACAAATGATTTATAGATATTTAAAATACTGTACGATTTATAGATATTGATCAATCATTTATTAAAATCTATAAATCAATTTTTAATATCAATAAATGGTGCTATTTATTAATATTTATTAATGATTTATTGATATCTATAAATTAGCTCAAATCTCCATAATTCGATTTTTTGATATCTATAATTCAAATCTCCATAAATCGACTCGGTAACATTGATCAGTATTTACAATGTCAAACGTTTACTAAATAAAGAGTTCAGTTTACCTCGATTTATAAATATCCATAAATCGCCTCAGTGACACTGATCCTTACGTTGTATTTCTTAAAACGTGATTTTCTTAAATGTTTTTTTTTTTTTTTTTTTTTTTTTTTTTTTTTTTTTTTTTTTTTTTTATTTAGAATGTTCAACTGTACAGTGTAAGATGAATACTCGAGTGGAATGAATGAAAACTACGATTTGAGGTGTTTATCTACACGAGAGAAACGCGCTGCTGAACTCCTTTATTCAAATCTTGTGTCGTGATTGAAATACATGTTAATATACAGATTTTATTGGTTATTATTCAAAATGTACAAAAAATTAAAATAAACTTAATTCGAAAGTACCTTATTTGAATAAATAAATAGTTCCAATATTCCAGTTGCTTCAAAAATAAATAAGTTTAAAAGCAATGTAATTTCATATGTATGCAAAAAAGACATTAAGTTTTATTTTCGCAAACTCCTTCAAAAAGGTTATTATTAAGTAAAATTTTCAAAAAAATTGAATTATTTTGGTAATTTTTTACGATTAAGTTTAAACCAAAGACTTAAAATCTACTTTTCCAATCATATTTATGCTAAAAAGACATTATATTCTTATTTCGCAACATATAAACTCCTTCCAAAGTTAATTATTAAGTAAATTTTTTTTAAAAATGCACTGTGTTGGTCATTTTTAATGATTAGTTTAAACCAAAGACTTAAAATTTACTTTTCCTATCATATTTAGGCTAAAAAGACATTGAATTTTGATTTTCCAAAATATCAACTCCTTTTGAAGGTTATAATAAAGTTAAATTTTCAAAAAATGAATTGTTTAGGTCATTTTTAATAATTCAGTTTATACCAAAGACTTGAAATCTACTTTTCCAATTATATTTAATATTTATGCTAAAAAGATATAAAACTTCGAAACAAATTAACTCCTTCGAAAGGTTATTATAAAGTAAAATGTTCAAAAAAATTGAATTGTTTTGGTTATTTTTAATGTTTAATTTTAAAACGAAGACTTAAAAGCTTCTTTTTTAATCATATTTATGCTTACTAGACATTAAATTTTAATTTCGCAACATATAACTCCCTTGAAAGGTTATTATAAAGTAAAATTTTCAAAAAATTGAATTGTTTTTGGTCATTTTTTAATGATAAATTTTAAAACGAAGACTTAAGATCTTCTTTTTTAATCATATTTCTGCTTACTGGATATTTAATTTTAATTTCGCAACATATAAGCTCCTTTGAAAGGTTATTATAAAGTAAAATTTTCAAAAAATTGAATTGTTTTGGTAATTTTTAATGAATAATTTTAAAACGAAGACTTAAAATCTTCTTTTTTAAATCATATTTATGCTTAAAAGACAGTAAATTTTAATTTTCCAACTTATAAATTCCTTTGAAAGGTTATTATAAAGTAAAATTTTCAAACAATTGAATTGTTTTGGTTATTCTTAATAATTTAACTTAAACCAAAGATTTAAAATCTACTTTTCCAATTATATTTAAGCTAAAAAGACATTAAATTTTAATTTCGCAACATATAAACTTCTTCCAAATAAAGTTAATATAAAGTAAATTTTTCAAAAAATTGAATTGTTTTGGTCATTTTTGATAATTATGTTAAATCTAAGACTTAAAATCTACTTTTCCAATTATATTTATGCTAAAAAGACATTGATTATTAATTTCACAACATATAAACTATTTTTCTAATCATTTTTTATGATAAAAGTCATTTAATTTTGGCCTTCACAATATTTAAACTCCTTCGAAAGATTATTATAAAGCGAACTTTGAAATAAAAACTTTAAAGTTTTGGTCATTTTAAACCAAAGAATAAAAATCTTACTTATTTAACTAAATTTATGATAAAAAACAATACAAATTGTATTTCAACACATATCAACTCCTTAACAAAACAACGGCAGTAGAATACCGAAGGAACAAAGCACAAGATTACACAAATCAAAGTCCAGAGACAAGGCAAAAGCAAGAACACCAAAAGACGGAAGACCAAAGACACCACATGCCCACAAAACACACGAACATAATATATACAACACAAAAAACTAAAGCACTAACAGTGTGAACTCTCAATAAACAAGAGTGACATCAGGTGCCCCGGAAGGGTAAGCATGTCCTGCTCTGTGCACAGCACCCGTCACACTGTCAGTGGGTCAATCCAGGGTAAAGTCAAAACCAGTAATGTCAAATCAGGGAAGACGCGAATCTAGCTGAAAATGTCAGTTTTTATTTGTGACACTGACATTTCATATCTATCTATGATGTCGTGGTGACGGCCATAGACTTTCTGAAGGGACGAAAGTAACAAAGGCTGAACATATCCCTGACTCAGCAGTTTTTGTGACAGTGCTTTTGTTCTTTCCACAAAGTCACTGCATGTACTGCACGCTCTACAGTAACGAATTAATTGTGAAATATATACCCCATATGCTGGGGATGCAGGTATATTGCTGCAGAGAAATGAAAAGTTCACAATTGGAAAGTCAAAATCATCACGTTTGTCATATAATCTAGATTTCGGACGTCCATGTTCGTCAATGTATAACAAAAGGTCAAGGTATGAAGCAGAATCGGGTGTATCGGTAGTCTCTTTAATTTCAAGTTCATTTGGGTAGATACGATGTAAATATTCTTAAAATCTTAGGTTATTAAGAGAAAGTACATCGTCTATATATCTGAAGCTGAAATTAAAAGTCTGGGCTATTTGGTTTTGTTTCTGTTGTATCAGCCCTTGTAAAAACTTTGTTTCATACGAAAAAAGGAAATGGTCAGCTAAAAGTGGCGCACAATTTGTTCCCATAGGAATCCCTATTGTCTGTTGAAAAACACGGCCTCCACATTCAACAAAAATGTAGTCGATAAAAAATTCAAGCATCTTCATCACGTCATTTTCACTGTATTTCTTGTTTGATTCAGTGTGGTTCTTTACAAAATATGTTTTATCTTTTCCTATTACCAGATAGGAATACCTGCATTCTCCGTTTTTAGCACACAAACATTGTTGTATCAGATCGGAAATTACTGTTTTAAGTTTATTATGGGGAAGAGTTGTATAAAGGGTAGAAAAATCAAAAGTTTGAATGCTATTACAGTATGCGAGACTGTTTGAGGAGAACTGTTCAAGGAGATCTTTGGAATTTTTAAGAATCCACATCTGATTCACGCCGCTCGTGGAATAGGCTTTTTCGCAGCAGCTTTTTAGACCATCTCTAACTGCAGTCAGTAAAGTGGTAAGGAGTTTTGATAGGGCTTAGCGGTGCATCTTGGCAGATCCTGCAATGAATCTCTGTTTGTAGGGATTCTCGGGAAGCTTAGGCACCCAGTAAATATAAGGGAGATAACTGTTATTCTCATCAACTTTGATACCGAATGATGCTAACACAGAAGTGAGATTTGTGATTATCTCGTTCCTTGATAATGTAGTTGGGGAATAAGTAGGATTGCCAGATGAAGTGTCAATACCCATTTTCTTAACAAGACAGTCTAAATAGTGTTCTTGCATACAAACACAATATTGTTAGAAGCTTTGTCTGCAGGTACTATGACGTATTTTTCCTGGAGGTTTGTCAATGTTTTAGCAACAAGAGGATCTCATAAAGTAGAATTACCAAAAATCTGAAAAGTTTTGGTCAATTTTAAGGATTCAGTTGAACCCTGAGACTAAAAATCCTTTCCAATCATATTTTTGCTAAAGTCATTTAATTTTGAACTAAGAAATATAAATGAGTCATAAATAAGCATTCTTTTTAATACAATATATAAGACAGAAATAAGGGGGTAAAACAAGAATGGTTGTCATATTTCAACATGCAAGAATAAGGTAGATATATCAAATTTGCTTAAATTTATTTAAGCTGATTATCAAAGTTTTCTCTTTCAACTACCAAACAAACAAAAAATCGTTCTATAACTCGTCCTAAGTGTTTACACTGTTATATTACTTATTGTTCTTTTTTGTATTTCTTTTTACAAGCGTACAAAATATGTATGTTAAGTTACATATAGATATTAAAACATATACAATTATTGAATTCTTTGTCTTTTATGCGTTTAAAGTAATATAGGAATTAATCAGTGTTACGGAGGCAATTTATCGATATTTAAAAAGTCGAGATCAACTGAACTCTTTACATAATATACGTTTGTCTTTGTTAGAAATGATCAGGGCCATAGAGGCGATTTATGGATATTAGAATTGATTTATAGATATTAAAAAATCATCAGTCAGCTGAACTCTTCCTTTAATATAGAATTATTTATACAAGTAACGATCAGTGTCATGGAGGCGGTTTATGGATATTTGAATTATAGATATTAATAAATCGAATTATGGAGATTTGAATTATAGATATCAATAAATCGAATTATAGAGATTTGAATTATACATATCAATAAATCGAATTATGGAGATTTGAATAATAGATATTTAAAAATGTATTATAGATATCCATAATTCGAGTCGAATTATAGATATCAATAATTGAATTATGGATATTAAAAAATGATTTATAGATATTAATAATTCGCATTATTTATTAATATCTATAAACGATTTATGGATATTTAAAAGTGATTTATAGATATCTATAAATCATTTATTAATATCGATAATTCATTTATAGATATCAGTAAATAGCGGTTAAATTCCACGACAGCTTTCCATAACATATGTCTCATGAGTGCAAATGAAATCAAAACATTTGGAAGTCCATTAACCGAAACACTTGTAAAAGCTGATACGGAACAAATATCTAAAAGGATCTAAATAGAAAGGTCAAAATTCAGCTAAGGACAGAGCTATGCTTGAGGGAGAAACTTCTTAGTTTTCAATAAAATTTTGTAAAATTTAGATAGTGCAACTTTCAATAAAATCGGTTTTCGGGTCAGTATCGAAGTACTGACTTCTGGGTTGGTGCATACCCTCGAGACTAACAGTCCACCAGCAGAGGCATCGGCCCAGTGGTAAAAAATAACAAAATACCGAAGTGTTAAGTTATTTTCTGCATATGCGCATTTCGCCAACACATGTCTCATCAGTGAAGATGAAACCAAAACATTTGGAAGTCCATTTACCGAAATACTTGTAAAAGCTGATAGAGAACAAATATCCAAAGGATCTAAATAGAAAGGCCAAAATTCATGTAAGGACAGAGCTATGCATGTTGGAGATAGTCTTCAGTTTTCAATAAAATTTTTTGTTAAATTCAGGTATTGCAAGTTTCAATAAAATCCGTTTTCAGGTTAGTACCGAAGTACTGACTACTGGGTTGATGAATACCTCCGGGGACTAATAGTCCACCAGCAGAGACATCGGCCCAGTGGTAATAAATTACAAAATACCGAAGTTATTGTTAATTTATTTTCTGCATTTGCACATTTCGACAACTTATGTCTCATCAGTGCAGATTGTATAATGGTATTATAATTGTATAATATCTATCCTTGTCTATAAGGCCATTTTGAATTTGGGCTCAAAAAAGCAAATTTCTTTGATCGAATTTCCAATATCTGAAAGTATGTGGGACCTTCATTTTTGACCTGCTGAGCCACCTACTCGTTATGCTGTCATTTGCTAAAATTGCATACAAATCAACAAAGACATACTGAAGTCATGCTCCTGAAAACTATTTTTTTAATAATTGTCGTTATTGGTGACCTCGACTATTGACCTAATGAGCCCAAAATCGAAAGGAGTTCCTTACCTCAAATGCCATTAAATGAACTATAAAGGCTTCCTAAATTTTTGTTCTGAAAACTAAAGTGTTTCGGACGGAAGGAAGGACACCCGAGCACAGAATACCTTTAGTCTTTTAAAAATTTTTGTGAGTATGTCACAACCGCAATACCTTTACTCCATTTTCAAATCATGAAATGCTCAAGCTTGCCCTCATTAGAACTAGGACGTGTGTTAATGATAAATAGCATTTCTTTTTTATTTTGAGCAAACTTGAAGTGAATTTTTTTCTGAAACACTGGCATACAAGAATAATCAAAATGAAATCTTTTAAGTCAAAGAGGAAAGATAACTAAAAATATTAAACGTAAATAACAAAATGTGTGCAAATCGCAGTATAATAACAATATAAGAAATTCATAGTACATTTTATGCAACAATCGGTTTTCTTCAAGAGCTGATAAACCTCTTTGTCATTATCCTCTCCACGTACGTACTTTTTATTTTATTTTTTTCTCTTATACATTTTATATGTTCACAAAGCAACTACTCCTACTCATTTTGGAATTGCCAATGTCAAGTACATGTATCATTTAGGATAAGAATTTGCAGATTTCAGAATTATCTGTATTAATTTGTAATTTCTTGGAGTTTTTTTTCTGTTATTATACTGTATAAATGATCGAAAAATTGATTAATGTCATATGATTACAATAATTTTGTTCCCTAATTCAAACAATAGACACAAACTGCTTTGCAACAAAACAAACAGTGTTCTTAACACAGAATAAGAAAACGATTTTTAAGTTGAAAGGGGGGTTGCCATGAGTTTCTGATATCTATGTATTTTTTTGGTAATACATGTAGGAATTATTGGTATAGCTATTTTCCAATCAGAGCATAAAAAGGGCAAGGAGGCTTAATTGTATCAATATGGTGATGATTCGTAGCTTAACCTATAGCCAGTACTTCGGTGCTGGCCAGAAAACCTCTTTTATATGGAAACTTGCAATATCTTAATTTAACAAAATTTTGTTCAAATCTATGGAGTTTCTCCCTCCTGCATACGCATATGCAATATCCAAATTAACAGCAACTTCAAATTTTGTTATTTGTTATTTATTACCACTGGTAATAATGTTTGAAACTACAAAAAAATAAAAGAAATCACTGAAAAACATAATAATTCAACGAAAAGGTACCTCATTTATTGTTCACCAGATTTTTTTACAAAACTGAAGTGTAGATAGATCTGGACATGCTGATGATAATATAACTTCTATCTACTTTTGTTTTTGTTTTTTTTTTTTATATTTTGCATATTTTACGGAAAGGGGCAATAACTCCAAGACGAATTTATAGATTTTCTTCAAAATTTTAGAGCAGGTAGATCTTACCATGCTGATTATTTTTTGCATCGTCAATTTTTTTATGGCCGAATCGCTATTTGAGTTGTTAGTAAACATTTTTTGCTATGTTGTTTGTTCTACGGAATAATTGAACACAGTTTTAAAACTGAATATCTCGGTAATGATACAGGGCAGGTTTGGTTACATTAGCTTAGCAGTTTCAGAGGTGAGGATTTGTTAAATTGTTTCTTACAATGTTGTTTAAAGGTTAAAGAGAAGTTGTGGATGTTAAACCAATAGCCCCTTATGACAATGAAAGGCAACGTTTATGCTTGACTACGGGAAAACATAAATATTGGTCATATAAAAATTTAAAATAGGAGATGCACTATGACATCAACCCAGTAGCCAGTTCTCCGGTGCTGGCCCGAAAACTGATTTTCTTTTTAAACATTCAATATCTAAATTTAAGAAAATTTTGTTAAAACCTAAGGAGTATCTCCCTCTTGGTCTTGGTTACATTTTAGTCCTGTCCAGGATTTCCAAATGTTTGTTTTTATCTGCACCAAAGAGACATAAGTTGTCGAAATGCGCATATGCAGAAACTAAATTTCAGTAGCTTCGGTATTTGATATTTATGATAAAGATTCTCATAAAATTCCATTCGCTGGTTTAGGAGTTGCGGATGGCAGACTGGACCTACCCCAGCACGACAATGAACGGCACATATCCTTGAGTTTTTTGTTTTTGATTTTGGTTTGTTTTGTCTTTCATTGTGTGTGTGTGTGTGTGTGTGTTTACCTTTTTTTTTCTTGTTATGGAAACCCCCAAATTTGCAAGATCACTGTGTTATTATGTGATAAAAAGATTCCCTGAGGGTTTCAACAAATTTCATGGAGCAGTTGAACAGAAATCACAGATAAAAGGTCCGGACGGAAGAACGAACAGACGGACGAAGCCAATGTAAACAATATACCTCGCTTTTTATAAGCGGTGGTTTAATGAAACTTTTTGGATTACCATCTTAAAAAACAGAGACGAAAAAAAATTTATTGAGTAGAATTATACTTGTGGAAAATAAAGTATTATTGAGGATATCATCAAGATATAGCAAAAAAAGAGGGAAAATCATAATTTCGAAAAAAATTAGATTATTACCAAGTCCTTTGAGTATTATTCCAAGTCCAGGGAAACTGTTTTGCTGATATTGAAAAGAAAATATTTTATTTCGTCTGGAATGATTAAACAGCGAGAAAAATAAGAATGTATAATTGAAAAGAAAATTTAGGGCATGCTTAAATAACTGCTTTATATATAATTAAAATATATAAATTATGATGTAACGAATACCATGCTTCTCAGAAGGACCCGACTTTCCAATGATGTCTATTGTTGCAAAATAATATTATATGGAAGTGTAAGCTCACAAAATCTATGCGAAAACTAAATAACATGGTATACATCAACTAATTTTGATTGCACTGATAAAGTTGTTTTCTTTACTCTTAGGCCTTTCATCTCTTCTGAAATATTTGAAGGATTGCAACTGACAAATTTTAGCTCACTGGTCAAAAGGGCAATGTGAGCAAGGTTGCATACTTTTTAATAAAAAATCTTTTAATAATAACCTATGATAATTTGTACTTAATAACATAACATACACTGCATTATAGCAGTTTTAATAACACTTTAATTGTGGAAGGACTGAAGTGGAAAATCTTAACTGAAATGGGTTTTATAGAAAAGATAATGAACAAAATAAAAAAAAACTCTGAATTTTTCAAGTTTCCCAATACAATCGATTGTTTGGTCAGCACCGACTATAAAAGATTTTTTTAAAAGTCTATATTTAATTCAAATTTCCCACAAAGTAGTCTCTTGTGAATTTTTAGATGTCTGACATTACTTATCATATCTTAGAAAATACCAAAAATACATTAAATTCAAGATATCAACATTGATATTTACCATTTATCTACAAATGAAATGATATAGTCGGTGCTGACCAAAAAATGTTATTTTGAAACTTACTTGCGAAAGTCAGAATTGTTTTTTTTTTAATTTTGTTTATTATCAATATTAAGTCTCCCAAACAAAATTTGGAAACTTATTGTTTTTGTTGCGTTTTTTATAATTAAGCCTCCCAAAACGAAAATTGGGGACACTTATTGTTTTTACTACATTCTTATTATTAAGTGTCCAAACGAAGTTAGGAGACTTATAGTTTTTGTTGCGTTTCTTATTAAGTCATCCAAACGAAGTTTGGTGACTTATTGTTTTACTCTATTTCTTATTAAGTCGATCAAACAAAGTTTGGCGACTTATTGTTTTTGCACAGTTTCTTTCTATTATTAAGTCTCAAAAACGAAGCTGGAAGACTTATTGTTTTTGTTGCGTTTCTTATTAAGTTTGGTGACTTATTGGTTTTACTCTGTTTCTTGTTATTATTCCTCAATGAATTTCAGGAACTTTGTCTAAACGCTTTCTCAGAGGTGGCTGGTCCAAACTTCATGGTACTTGGCACCATTGTAGATACCAACCCAAAGATGTACAGGGAGGTCTTGGAATTTCCCAAATGACCACCGTTATTGGTCACTTTGACCTTTGACATCAAACCTTGTGATTTGAATATCTTAAAAACGGTAAATGACAGCTGACTAAATGTAATAACAATAAATATTTTCTTAGGTCATGACTGTCCTTTGTCACTTTTGGGCCTAAATTTAATGATTAACCGTTCACGAGTTATGCCCCTTGAAAGTTTCGTCACATCTTTAAGCATGTTTTTTTTTTCTCGAAAACGGTAAGAGATAGAAATCTGGAATCTTTTCATTTCAACTTAGGTGATATGCGTTTCTTTTAAGGTAGATAGGTCCTCCAATTTTTTTTCCATAGATTTTTTTTATTTTTACAGGAAAGTTTCCTGATTATATCAGCATTGAAATAAAAAAAATAAAAAGGGGGTCACCGTGCTTGTTTCTAAAATAACTGATATCAAAATAATCAAATATTTCTAATGAATATATAGGGAAAAACAGGTATATTGTTGATTTCTTTAAATATATTCAATAGATTTTTTTTTTTCAAATTTTACTCATGTGTAAGCCCTTCAAACATACTTTCAAAACATATAAAGAAAAATGGGGGTAACCGACTTGTTTTCCATATAATTTGTAAAATGTAAATTTTCATAGTGATATCTCTGTAAAGCATTTTGATCAGATTATCTTTCTTTTTAAAAAAAAAACGGCAGTAGAATACCAAAGGAACAAAGCACAAGATTACACAAATCAAAGTCCAGAGACAAGGCAAAAGCAAGAACACCAAAAGACGGAAGACCAAAGACACCACATGCCCACAAAACACACGAACATTATATATACAACACAAAAAACTAAATCACTAACAGTGTGAAATCTCAATAAACAAGAGTGGCATCAGGTGCTCCGGAAGGGTAAGCATGTCCTTCTCTGGGCACAGCACCCGTCACACTGTCAGTGGGTCAATCCAGGGTAAAGTCAAAACCGATAATGTCAAATCCTGAAAATGTCAGTTTTTATTTGTGACACTGACATTTCATATCTATCTATGATGTCGTGGTGACGGCCATGGAATTTCTGAAGGGACGAAAGTAACAAAGGCTGGACATATCCCTGACTCAGCAGTTTTTGTGACAGTGCTTTTGCTCTTTCCACTAAGTCACTGTATGTACTGCACGCTCTACAGTAACGAATTAATTGTGAAATATATACTCTATATGCTTGGGATGCAGGTATATTACTGCAGAGAAAGGGAAAGTTCACAATTGGAAAGTCAAAATCATCACGTTTGTCATATAATCTAGATTTCAGACGTCCATGTTCGTCAATGAATAACAAAAGGTCAAGGTATGAAGCAGAATCGGGTGTATCGGTTGTCTCTTTAATTTCAAGTTCATTGGGGGTAGATACGATGTAAATATTCTTTAAATTTTGGGTTATTAAGAGAAAGTACATCGTCTATATATCTGAAGCTGAAATTAAAAGTCTGGGCTAGTTGTTTTTGTTTCTGTTGCATCAGCCCTTGTAAAAACTTTGCTTCATAAGAAAAAGGAAAAGGTCAGCTAAAAGTGGCGCACAATTTGTTCCCATAGGAATCCCTATTGTCTGTTGAAAAACACGGCCTCCACATTCAACAAAAATGTTTTCGATTTAAAATTCAAGCATCTTAATCACGTCATTTTCACTGTATTTCTTGTTTGACTCAGTGTGGTTCTTTACAAAATATGTTTTATCTTTTCCTATTACCAGATAGGAATACCTGCGTTCTCCGTTTTTGGTGCAGAAATATTGATGTATTAGATCGGAAATTACTGTTTTAAGTTTATTATGGGGAAGAGTTGTATAAAGGGTAGAAAAATCAAAAGTTTGAATGCTATTGCAGTTCAAGAAGATCTTTGGAATTTTTAAGAATCCACATCTGATTCACGCCGCTCGTGGAATAGGCTTTTTCGCAGTAGCTTTTTAGACCATCTCTTACTGTAGTCAGTAAAGTGGTAAGGAGTTTGGATAATGGGTTAGTGGTGCATCTGGCAGATCCTGCAATGAATCTCTGTTTGTAGGGATTCTTGTGAAGCTTAGGCACCCAGTAAATATAAGGGAGATAACTGTTATTCTCATCAACTTTGATACCGAATGATGCTAACACAGAAGTGTGATTTGTGATTATCTCGTCCCTTGATAATGTAGTTCGGGAATAAGTAGGATTGCCAGATGAAGTGTCAATACCCATCTCCTTAACAAGACAAACTAAATAGTGTTTCTTTTATACAAACACAATATTGTTAGAAGCTTTGTCTGCAGGTACTATGACGTATTTTTCCTGGAGGTTTGTCAATGTTTTAGCAATAAGAGGATCATCAAATATGCTGGGCGTTCTAGTTTTCATAGATGTTTTCAAGCGCCGGATACGATTCATGAGTAATGACTTAATCGACCTGATCAAAAATCATCTTCCAATTTATTTAATTTTCAAGTAACCATACATCGTCTAATTAGATAAAGACATGTGAAATCAAGTCCATGTACGTCCTTTACATTTCGTATTATGCATATAATATTGATTGATTCATTACAAATAAAAATATTTGCATATTCAAAAAGGCAGATAATACCTTAACAGCATAAATAACAAATTCAAAATGGCGGAAGACTACCGATCTACCTTAAAAATGCAAAGTTCAAAGGCCATTGGTCACTTTGAACTTTGAGCCAAGACTTTCTCATTGGATCAACTCATAAACTTTAATAGCTGATAACATGTTATTGCAAAAATGTCTGTCTTGTTTAGATCTACATTTGTTACTTAAGGTCCAAAATTATTGGACCAGCCGTTTTGGGCCTATGGACCTAAAAACCTATTTTGATGTCCGATTTTAGGGTTTTTTGGTTATAGCGCAAATACATTTGAAGATACAAACAGACATTCAACATAAAAAATGTTCAGGAAGACGGGACCTTCAAAATGAGGTCAAAGTCAAAGGTCAAGGTCACATCCCAAAAACTCACGTAAGAATTAGTTACTTAAGCTCATTATATTTTTGTGTATCAGTGCTAGTAGTGCTTTGATTTATTTTATGTTAAAGTATCAATAAATACACATATTAAGCTTGAAATATTGGTTTCATCGTTGAATCAATAATGAAAACTTTATGACGCAACTTTCTTCCTGACACAATCAAGAAATATTTTCACCTGTGAATCAAAAAACTACTAGCACTGATAGACGAAAACATAATGAGCTTAAGACACTAATTCTTACATGAAGAATAAAAATATTTCAGAACACATTATTACAATCATTGGTGATAAATTTACAAGACAGCATTTTTTCAAAGAAAAATTAGAGTATGGAATCTGGTTTGGGTGACTTGTGTTTGCATGCAAACATGTCATCACTTGTTATTATTAAGTCTCCCAAACAAAATTTGGGCAGACGTATTGTTTTTGCTGCGTTTCTTATTATCTTTATTATTAAGCCTTCCAAACGAAGTTGGGAGACTTATTGTTTTTGTTGCGTTTCTTATTAAGTCTCACAAACGAAGTTGGGAGACTCATTGTTTGTGTTGCGTTTCTTATTAAGGTGGTACGGGGGTCTTAAATTTTGTCAGATAGAATTTTCTGATATTTTCATGATTTACCCTTTGTTATTAGAGCATACGAAAAATAAAATAAAAATAAGGGGTCACCGGCCATATAAGAATGAAATATGGAAAATGTAAAAATCTGCTAATTTGGTGGAAATAATAGGGAAATTTAGCGAATTCTAACAAAATTTTGAATTATTTCAGTTACATCAGATAGAATTTTTTAGAAATTGGTAAATTAATAGCTAACATACCATCCTTCAATTTCCATGAAAAAAATTGGGGGTCACCGAACTTATTTTTGAATAAATCGCGAAAAACACATTTTTTCCTATTATTTCTTTACAAATTATCTCCCCTTAATTGACCTGGTGTTAACTGAAAGGTTCGAAATTCTGCACGGTTACGCAATAAAAGTGGCATTTTGTTCAAACTTAACTATTACAAGACATTGGAAATGGTTTCGGCAACGTTCCCATAGTGAATTCCATTTTTTTGTCACATGCGCAAGAATGATGCGCAATTTTAAACTCTCGTACTACCTTAAGTCTCACAAACGAAGTTGGGAGACTTATTGTTTTGTTGCGTTTCTTATTATCAATTTTTTTCCATCCTTCTTTATTCCGATCGCAATGAACTTGTCCGAACCAGATCTCAGAGACCAAAACACCTAGAGCTTTGAAACTTTGTAGGAAATTAGCCCCATATATCTTGATGTGCAACCAGGAAAAAGTTTTCCAGGAGGGGTCCATTTAGGATACATTTGGGGGCTCAAAATGGGTTGGGGTTGTCCAATGTTAACCCTATGGGAAAATGAAATTTTGAACGTTTTGCACCATAATTCTCACTATATCTCAAAAACTTTTAATACTAGCCCAATGAAACTTCGTAGGAAAGGTGTGTGTCATGTAAGAAAAAGTTCCATGGTATTAGAAATTTCAAAATAACAACAATTGCCATGGAAACCGTACCAAAAGATGGAATTTTTTGGGAAAATAGTAGTTTTTGTTGATAATAGTATTTTGATTAAAGCAATATGTTTTACTTCTATTGTAAGGGGAGCCCCTGTCCAAATTTTTTTGAAAGGGGGTTTAAAATTGATTGTAATGGATGGGGAAATCTCAAAATAACTATGGTTGCCATGGAGACTAGCCAAATAATCGTAATTACTGTTGATAATTGTTAATTGTTGTATTTTTATTACAGCTATATGCATTATTTTGGTAATAAGGGGAAACCCTGCCCATTTTGTTTTTGAAACAAGGTATGAAATGGGATGTAAAGGATAAAAGTGCATTTGGTTGCCAAGGAAACCAAGCAAGATACCTATAATTTTAAGAAAAACGTGCTTTCTTCTGCATGTAATAATTTGATTTCAGCAATATGCATAAACTAATCTATAAGAGGAACCACTGCTCAATTTTTTTTCTTGAGAGAGTCTCGTAATGCCTTTGAAATCCCATATGGGAGTTCGTTTCGGAGACTTTTGTGTTTCACTTGTTATTAAGTCACCCAAACGAAGTTTGGTGACTTATTGTGTTTACTCTGTTTCTTATTATTAAGTCACCCAAACGAAGTTTGGTGACTTATTGTTTTTACTCTGTTTCTCATTAAGTCACCCAAACGAAGTTTGGTGACTTATTGTGTTTACTCGGTTTCTTATTATTGTTCATTATTATTATTCTCCAATGAATTTTATGAATTTTGTCCAAACAATTTCTCAAAACTGGGCGATCTTAACTTAATGAAACTTGGCAACATTGTAGATACCAACCCCAAGATGTGCAAGAAGGTCTTCGAATTTCAAAAATGACCACCGTCATTGGTCACTTTGAACTTTGACCTCAACCCTTGTGATTGGATTATCTTGAAAAGCGTTAGAGATAGCTGATAATATGTAATGACAAAAATGTTTATTAGGTGCTGACGGACCTTTGTTACATTTGCACCGAAACTCTATGATGAACCGTTCATGAGTTATGCCCCATGAAAATTTCGTCATATCTTTAAACATGTTTTTTCTCGACAACGGTAAGAGATGAAAACCTGGAACCTTTTCCATTCAACGTAGGTGATATGTGTTACATTTAAAAATGCCAAGGTCAAAGGTCATTGGTCACTTTGAACTTTGACCTCAGACCTTTTTATTTTATTATTCAGAAACCATAATAGATATCTGATTAAATGTAAGGGGAAAATGTGTGTCCTGTTGATATCTACATTTGTTACAAAATTATTGGACCAACTGTTTTGGGCCTATGGACCAAAAACCGATAATTTTCTCCGAATTTCGTTTTTTTTTTTTTTTTTTTTTTTTTTTTTTTTCTTGCTTACAGCTCAAATACCATTGAAGATACAAAAAGACATTCAACATACAAAATGTTCAGGAAGNAATACACATATTAAGCTTGGAATGTTGGTTTCACGATGAACATTATGACGCAACTTTCTGATGCAATCCAGATTAATTTTGACCTGTGAATCAAAACACTAATAGCACTGATAGACGAAAACATAATGAGCTTAGGAAACTAATTCTTACTTGAGGAATAAAAAAATATTACAGAACTAATTATTACAATGATTGGTGGTAAATATACAACGCAGCATTTTTTCAAAGAGCAATTGAGTATGGTATCTGGTTTGGGTGACATGTGTTTGCATGCAAACATATCATCACTCGTTTATTATTATTTTTCTTCTTCCCTATTCCGCCTCCAAATTGTCCCCACGATTTCTCAGAGACCAGTATCCAAACTTCATGAAACTTCCTGACATGATAGATATGGATCCAAAGTTGTTCCTAAAGTTCTTGGAATTTCTAAATGACGACCGTTGCCATTGAAATGGTAAAAAAGGCGGGAAAATCAAAGTGCTCAGAACTGGATGAAATTTTACAGGATGGTTGCCTAACATGTGTAGAATCGGGTTCCGGTCTCCAAGACATCAAAATGGCGACCGTTGCCATGGAAACGGTAAAAAAGACGGGAAAATCAAAGTGCTTACAATTGGACGAAATTTTACGGAAAAGTTGCCTAACATGTGTAGAATTGGGTTTTGATCTCCAAGACATCAAAATGGAAACCGTTGCCATGGCAATGGTAAAAAGACGGGAAAATACAAAGTGCTTAGAATTGAATGAAATTTGACAGGAAGGTTGTTTTAAATTTGTGAGTCTTATCTAAAATCTTTGAATTCTGATATGGGAGTTCGTTTGGGAGACTTTTTGTGTTTGCATTCAAACACAATTAATACTAGTTGCTCTTCCATCTTTCTTTATTCTCGTCCCAATGAACTTGTCCGAAGCAGACCTCATAGACCATTAGACCTAGAGGTTTCAAACTTGGCATACTATTGGAACCATGTATCTAAATGTGCAATCATCAAACATTTTTCGAAAGGGGGTCCATTTAGGGTACTTTTGGGGTATCAAAAAGGGGTGGGTCGTCCTATAGTAGCCCTATGGGAAATTTAAATTTTGAAAGTTTTTCACCAATTTTTTTCACTGTTTCTCAAAAACTGTTCATACTAGCTGCATGAAAATTCATCAGAAAGGTGAGAGTCATGTAAGAAAGGGTTCCAAAGCATTGGAAATTTCAAAATTATTACCGTTGCCCTGGAAACCATACCAAAAAATGGAAATTTTTGGGAAAACAGTAGTTTCTGTTGATTATAGTAGTTTAATTACAGCAATATGTCTTACTTAGATTATAAGGGGAACCCATGTCAAATCTTTTTTTGAAAGGGTCTGAAATTGGTTGCAATGGACAAAAGAGCACTTGGTTGCCATGGAACAAAACCAGAAGCATATTTTTTTGTTGAAATTGAGATTTCTGATAAAAAAGGGAATTTTTGAGAAATATGTATTACATAGGTTACAAGGGGAACCCCTGCCAAAATTTTCTTTGGAAAGAGATCTGAAATTGGATGTTATGGAAACTAGAGGCTCAGAGACTGAGCCTGTATCGCTCACCTGACAAAACGCTTCTACGCCATGCATGACCAAAAATGATCATGCTTTTTACCAATGGGGTATAGTGTTTAGGTATATTCTCAATTAGCACCCGTGTGTTTTGTCTGATCCTATTGAAATGAGTAATTTTTGCAAAGGACCTTCTATACATTGTGTATAATTTGCTTTAATTGTTTTGAGAGAAGATGATGAAAAGGATGGTTTTCTCATAATGGACTCCAATGTTAAACTATGTTCTGCACTTGAGGCAATGTTTTTTGTCGGATAGAAATGAATTGTGCAATTATTGTAAAGTACCTTCAGTCATCATTCCTGTAAAGTTAGGTTGAATTTGCTTCAGCGGTTTCAGAAGAGTAGATGAAAATGTGATTTTCCCATAGGGTCCAATGTTAAAATTAAGTTCCACACTGGCGGCCATTTTTTTATTGGATCAAAACGAAATGAGCAATCTTTGTAAAGGACCTTCCATACATCATTCCTGTTAAGTTTGGTTCACTTGGCTTCAGCCGTTTCAGAGCAGAAAATGAAAATGTGATTTTTCCATTAGGGTCCAATGTTAAACTTGAGTTCCGCGCTGGCGGCCATTTTTTTTTATCGGATCGAAACAAAATGTGCAACCTTTGTAAAGGACCTGCCATACATCATTCCTGTAAAGTTTAGTTGAATTTGCTTCAGTGGTTTCAGAGGAGTAGATGAAAGTTTCCCATAGGGTCCAATGTTAAACCATGTTTCGTGCTGCGGCCATGTTTTTCGTCGGATCGGAACGAAATGAGGCATCTTTGTTAAGGACCTTAAGTACATCATTCCTGTAAAGTTTGGTTCAATATGCTTCAGCATTTTCAGAGCAGAAGATGAAAATGTGATTTTTCCCATAGGGTCCTATGTTAAACCAAAATTCCACGCTGGCGGCCATGTTTTTTATCGGATCGGAACGAAATGAGCAATCTTTGTAAAGGACCTTCCATACATCATTCCTGTAAAGTTTGGTTGAATTTGCTTCAGTGGTTTCAGAGGAGAAGATGAAAATGTGAAAAGTTAACGGACGTACGGACGGACGACAGACGACGGACGACGGACGCCAAGTGATGGCAAAAGCTCACACTGACCCTTTGGGTCAAGTGAGCTAAAAAGAGCATTTGCTTGCCATGTAAAACAAAACCAAAAGCTTATTTTTTGGAAAATCAGGTTTTCTGAGAAAAAATAAGGAATTTTGGGAAATATGTATTAAAGAGCTTTTAAGGGGAACCCCTCCCCAATTTTTATTTTTTTATTTTTTATTCTTATTTTTTTATTTTTGGAAAGGGTCTGAAATTGGGTGTAATGGACAAAAAAGCACTTTGTTGCCATGGAAACAAAACCAGAAGTATATTTCTTGTTGTTGAAAAATTGAGTCATCTGATAAAAAAGGGAATTTTGAGAAATATTTATTAAATAGGTTATAAGGGGAACTCCGACCCAAATTTTCTTTGGAAAGAGATCTGAAATTGGATGAAATGGACAAAAGGGCATTTGGTTGCCATTGAAACAAAACCAAAAGCATATTTTTTTTTGTCGACAAATTTAGTTTTCTGATAAAAAAGGGAATTTTGAGAAATATGTAAAACATAGGTTATAATGGGAACCCTGCAATTTTTTTTTTTTTTTTTTTTTTTGGAAAGGGTCTGAAATTGGGTGTAACGGACAAAAGAGCATTTGGTTATCATAAAAACAAAACCAGAAGTTATTATTATTATTATTATTTTTTTTTTAATCATGTTTTCTGATAAAAAAAAAGGTGATAATAGGTTATAAGGGGAATCCCTGCCTAATTTTTTTTCAAAAGGGAGTCTCGTATTACCTTGGTATCCGATATGGAGTTCGTTTGGGAGACTTTTGTGTTTCGTTTGCGAGCACAGTTATTACTTGTTATTATTCTTCTTTCTTTATTCTCGTCCAGATGATCTTGTCCGAACTAGATCCCAAAGACCATATGACCTAGAGCTTTTAAACCTTGTAGGATGTAAGCCCAATATATCTAGTTGTGTGACATCCGACAATTTGTCAAAATGGGGTCCATTAAGGGTACATTTGGGGATCAAACAGGGCGGGGTCGTCCATGTTAACCCTATGGAAAAATGAAATTTTGAATATTTTTTCACCAATCTTTCACTGTACCTTAAAGACTATTAACTTTAACTCCATAAAACTTCATAGAAAAGAAGTGTGTCATATAATAAAGGATTCCACAGGATTGGAAATTTCAAAATTATTACCGTTGCCATGGAAACCGTGCAAATAAAATTGAAATTTTGAGAAAACGTTTTTATTATGGATAATTGTATTTTCAATACAGCTATATGTATTATTTAGGTTATAAGGGGAACCCCTTCCCAATTTTTTTTTTGAAACGAGGTATAAATTTGGTTGTTATAGATAATAAAGCATTTGGTTGCCATGGAAACCAAGCCAGAAAGCTATATTTTTTAGAAAATCATGTTTCTGCTGTGTATTATGTTTTAATTTCAAGTATATGTATAAAGTAAATAATAAGGGGAACCCTTGTTCAATGTTTATTGAAAGGGGGCTTGATAATGCCCAGGAATCTGATATGGGAGTTCGTTTGGGAGACTTTTGTGTTTCACTTGCGAACACAGTTATAACTTGTTATGTCGCCCCTGACGTAGTCGGGACGACATATTGTTCTTTGTCCGTTTCTTTATAATTCATTATTATTATTAAGTCACCCAAACGAAGTTTGGTGACTTATTGTTTTTACTCTGTATCTTATTATTTTCTCTTTTATTATTCCTCAATTTCACTACCTTTGTCCGCACGTTTTCTCAGAGACAAAAAGGTCTTAGAATTTCCAAAGTGACCACCGTCAAAAATGTTTGTTAGGTCATGACGGACCTTTGTTACATTTTGATCAAAACTCTATGATGAACCGTTCATGAGTTCTGCCCCTTTGAAAATTTCGTCATATCTTTAAGCATGTCATTCTCGAAAACGGTAGGAGATAGGAACCTGGAACATTTTCCACTCAACTTCATTCTAAATTTATGTAAATTCTAAAACCTAAGTATTAACTCCCTTCATCGTAGTTTTGTTCTTACCTATATTTGATATTACTGATTATTCGGATTTCGTTTGGTTTTAGGCATTTTAAACATTTTTGAAGTTATGGATTTCCTTTGTTTGGTTTCTAGTACTGCTGATGAGGAATTAATTTCCTAAATGGCCATACAGCTCATTAAAATTATTGCAGTTGGAGTTAACATATGTGTTATGGTCTCATGTTCATTTACTCCATAGCCTTTCATAAAATATTAGGTGATATGTGTTACATTTAAAAATGACAAGTTCAAAGGTCATTGGTCACTTTGAACTTTGACCTCATACCTTGTTATTGGATTATCTCAGAAACCATAACAGAAAACTGATTAAATTTCATGGGGAAAATGTATGTCTTGTTGAGATCTACATTTGCTACATTGGGTCCAAAATTATTGAACTAACCGTTTTGTGCCTATAGACCAAAAACTGATTTTTTATGTCCGAATTTGGGTTTTTGCTTATAGCTCAAATACCATTGAAGAAACGAAAAGACATTCAACATACAAAATGTTCAGGAAGACGGGACCTTCAAAATGAGGTTAAGGTCAAAGGTCAAGGTCACACCCCATACATTATTTCATGTTAAAGTATCAATAAAGACACATATTAGGCTTGTTATGTTGGTTTCACGATGAATCAATAATGAAAACATTATGACACAACTTTCTGACGCAATCCGGGTTAATTCTGACCTGTGAATCAAAGCACTAATAGTACTATTAGACGAAAAGATAATGAGCTTGATAAATAATTCTTACATGAGGAATAAAAAAATAGTTCAGAACAAATTATTACAATCATTGGTGGTAAATATTTTTTCATTATTATTATTCTTCAATAAATTTTTTTTAACGTTGTCCAAACTTTTTCTCAGAACTTAATGGTCCAAACTTACTGGAACTTGGCAACATTGTAGATATCAACCCAAAGATGTGCAAAAAGGTCTTGGAATTTCTAAAATGACCACCGTCATTGGTCACTTTGAACTTTGACCTCTAACCTTTTGATTGGAATATCTCGAAAATCGTAAAAGATAGCTGATTAAATGTAATTACAATATGTTAATTAAGTCATTACATTTGGACCGAAACTCTTTGATGAACCGTTCATGAGTTATGCCCCTTAAAAACTTCGTCATATCTTTAAACATGTTTTTTTCTCGAAAACGGTAAGAGATAGAAACCTGGGACCTTTTCCATTCATCTTAGGTGATATGTGTTACATTTAAAAATGCTAAAGTCAAAGGTCATTGGTCACTTTGAACTTTGAACCTAGACCTTGTCATTGGATTAATTTGCAATCTGTAATAAATAGCTGAAAACATGTAATTGCAAAAATGTGTGTCTTGTTAAGATCTACATTTTTATATGGGTCCAAAATTATAAGACCAACCGTTTTGGGTCTATGGACCAAAAACCGGTTTTGAGGTTCGATTTGGGTTTTTTTTTTGCTTATAGCTTAAACACCATTGAAGATACAAACAGTTATTCAACATACAAAATGTTAAGGAAGACGGGACCTTCAAAATGGAATCAAGGTCAGAGTCAAGGTCACACCCCCAAAACTGTTTCATGTTAAAGTTTCCATAAATACACATATTTAGCTTCGAATGTAAGTTTCATCGATGAATCAATAATGAAAACATTATGACGCAACTTTCTGACGCAATCAGAAATATTTGACATGTAAATCAGAACGCTACTACCACTGTTAGACAAAAACATAATGAGCTTCAGATACTAATTCTTACATGAGGAATAAAAAATATTTAAGAACACATAACAATCATTGGTGATAGATTTACAACACAACATTTTTTTCAGAACAATTAAATTTGGAATCTGGTTTGGGTGACTTGTGTTTGCATGCAAACATATCATCACTTGTTATTTTTTGATATTATTCCTCTATGATTCTAATCTTTTCCACCCATTTTCTCAAAGGTGATTGGTCCAAACTCAATGAAACTTGGCAACATTGTAGATATCAACCCCAAGATGTGCAGAGTGATCAAAGAATTTCCAAAACGACCACTGTCATTGTCACTTTGAACTATGACCTCAAACCTTGTGATTGGATTCTCTCGAAAAGCGTAACAGATAGCTGATAATATATAATGACAAAAATGTTTATTGGGTCCCGATGGACCTTTGTTACATTTAGACCGAGACTCTTTGATGACCTGTTCATGAGTTATGCCCCTTGAAAATGTCGTCATATCTTTAAACATGCTTTTTCTCGAAAACGGTAAGAGATAAAAACCTGGAACCTTTTCCATTCAACTTAGGTGATATGTGTTACATTTAAAAATGCCAAGGTCAAAGGTCATTGGTCACGTTGAACTTTGACCTCAGACCTTGTTATTGGATTATCACAGAAACCATAATAGATAACTGATTGAATGCAATGGGGAAAATGTGTGTCTTGTTGAGATCTACATTTGTTACATTTGGTCCAAAACTATTTGACCAACTGTTTTGTGCCTTTGGACCAAAAACTGGTTTTTTATGTCCGAATTTGGATTTTGCTTAAAGCTCAAATACCACTGAAGAAACAAAAAGACATTCAACATACAATGTTCATGAAGACGGGACCTTCAAAATAAGGTTAAGGTCAAAGGTCAAGGTCACACTCCCACACTTTATTTCATGTTAAAGTATCAATAAATACACATATTAAGCTTGGAATGTTGGTTTCATTGATTAATCAATAATGAAAATATTATATGAAAATATATGACGAAACTTTCTGACGCAATCCAGGTTAATTTGACCTGTAAATCAAAACACTAATAGCACTGATAGACGAAAACATAATAAGCTTAAGAAACTTATTCTTACATGAGGAATAAAAAACATATTTCAGAACAAATTCTCACAATCATTGGTGGTAAATATGTAAGACTCAAATCTGTGTCCTGTCGCTGATCAGTGTCCGTTTGCACATCTGTGTCCGAAACTGACGTCACAGACATCACAAATATGTGACTGTCCCTTTTCCCAGCTAATCTGTGTCAATTTCCCAGCAAATCTATGTTCTTCACAAAAACCTGTTCTTCATCCGTGCCTTCATCTTTCGTCAGCCTTTCACGCTTAACACTGATAACATATATCAGCATAAAGCATATCCAGAATTAAACACATGGTGAAGAGTTTTCTATTACATATTTTTATCAAATTTTTGTATTGAAACACGATTGTTTTTATCAAAAAATGTAACATTTATTCGAAAATCGGAGGATTATGTATACACAAAAGTAGTTGGGGAAATGAGGTAATAAACTGCAAAACCTCATGAAAACATTGTGATATATGGGCTATTTTCACTGTATTTTCATTTCTTTTCACGGCGTGAAATTTCAAATTCTAAAATACCAAGAAATTGCGGTGATAATTTGTCACCCCAGTTTCCCATTAAATTACCCTTCTTTTACAATCACTTATATAAGAAAATGACGGGATTTTCATAAGGGCCGGGTGGAAGGGGGACAACAGGTGTTTTATAGACAGGCTAAACAGTGAACAGTAAATTTAAATCCATAATAAAAGCACAGCAAGTTACACATTTTTATAATTAACAGCCAGTAGTGCTTTTCTCCTTTAAACAGTTAACACAAAGCAAACATTTAACATTACAGGAAACACCAAATGGTCTAAAAACAATTACAAACTAATTTATTTTACTAAAAATATTTAACAACCAGCTGAACTGAACTTTCTAATACATCGGCAAACGAATGCCGAAGCAAGAACGAGGAAAGGGGAAATTCTAAAATCATAAATCCAAAATCACGGCAATTCACAGCAACACGAATTGAGACAGTATGACAAAGACAAAACAAATAAACAAAAATGAACAAGAACGATACGCATCAACAGAAAAGATCTGGACCCCTTTCATGGGTTGCAAGTTTCGAGCCGGTAACTTCTACATTTTGTTACTTTCATTCCTTCAGAAATTCTATGGCCATCACCATGACATCATTGACAGATATGACGTGTCTGTGTCCCAAATGAAAACGG
>MJUU01068837.1:2892-12985 GCA_002080025.1 Modiolus philippinarum
CTGAGATCAGTAAATATAACCTTCATTCCTCATGCATGTAACCAAAGGTCACTTATGTCTGCTTATACGTCCTTGATGTATTACAGTAACCCCAGTGTAACCTCAATTTCCCATGCATGGAACCCTTGTAACCTCAATTTCCTATGCATGTAACCCTTGTAACCTTGATTCTTCATATGTGTAACCCTTGTAACCTGGATTCTCCATGTGTGTAACCCTTGCAACCTCAATTCCTCATGCATGTAACCCTTGTAACCTTCATTTCTTATGCATGTAACCCTTGTAACCTTGATTTTATATGCATGTAACCCTTGCAACCATGATTCCCCATGCATGTAACCCTTGTGACCTTGATTTTATATGCATGTAACCCTTGCAACCTTGATTCCCCATACATGTAACCGTTGTAACCTGCATTCCTCATGCATGTAACCCTTGTAACCTTCATTTCTCGTGCATGTAACACTTGTAACCTTGAATTTATATGCATGTAACCCTTACAACCTTGATTCCCCATACATGTAACCGGCGTTGGAACCTGCATTCCCCATGCATGTAACCCTTGTAACCTTGATTCTATATGCACGTAACCCTTGTAACCTTGATTCTGTAACCCTTGTAACCCTTATTCCCCATACACGTAACCATTGTAACCTCCATTCCCAATGATAAACCCTTGTAACCTTCATTCTCATGCATGTAACCCTTGTAACCTAGATTCCCCATGCATGTAACCCTTGTAACCCCTGAAGTCATGGAAAGGAGAGTTATTAGATATTCCTCAAGTTGCCATGCATGTAACCAGTGTAACCACTTGTAACCATTGAACTAATGGGGGTTACAAATCTATACCACGTTAATCTGGTGCATATTTTGTGCCCTATATGCCGATGATAGTCTACTGACTGACTACATATGACCCCATATAAAACATGCAGCTCGCTATGTTAGATATACATTCGTTGTATGGAGATTCCCATATGTCACACACAAAATCGGACCGACTTAAACCCTTACCTCGAATCTGTGACAATTCAATCATGGAGGACTTGGAGGAATAAACGATTTTAAATTCAGGATTCTTTTTGCCCATATCCAGTTGCTCCAAGCATTGGCGGATCCAGACATGTACTTTTTTTTAAGAATATCCTGATGTTTTTTAAGAAATACCCCTGAAAAGTTTCGTGTCTCGCTCCGCTCAGCGAAATTTCCTTTCATTTCGAATTGGAATCCCCCTTTTCTAATTGCCTGGAACTGCACATGTCCAAGGCTGAAACTGTGGAAGGAAATACTGAAAGAGAAGAAAAAAGGGGGTCGAGGTTTTGCAGTATCAATTTGAAATGTATAACAATCTTGTAAAATTTAACAGGATAGGGTTGGTTGGCGTGTCACCAGGAATCGAATTTTACACACGACTCGGAAGTCTTTTCCGAGTCCTGTGTCTGTGGCCTTCTTATTTGCTTTGTTTCATGTTGTGCAGTTTATAATTGAGTTTCAGACTTGTTTATTGGGTAATATTTAAGTGAAACTCATCCAGAACAAGATTCCTTTTACTTTCTAGCTCTTTCTGGTCCAAACTATCCATTTCGTCTTGAAATTCCCGCAGTAATTTGGCGCAGGCGTCATATTTACCTCTAAATAGAAGAGCGCGTGTATCAACAAAAATGTTCAAATGCAGTTTTTGCACACATTTAATTTCAAAATACAGCAAGACATGTACAGCATAATACTCATAGCAAAAAATGTAAACATTGATATGATTATTGCCACAAAATCCATAGAAGCGGTTCAATAATGATTTCAATCATATCTAAATCACCTGGCTGGGAAAAAAGGGGAGATGATCGCAGGCACTTGTTTTATAAAAAAAATGTCAGTCCCTCCCTCTCTTCTTGGAAGAAGAGAGGGAGGGACTGACATTTTTTATGAAAAAAACAAGTGCCTGTGGAGATGATGTATGAAAGTGTCAGAAATGTATGAAAATTAAGCCCTAAAAGATCTAAATATTTATATCGATGATATAGATGGAAGTAAAAAAAAACATTTGCAGTCGCAACATGGACTTTGTCAAAGTGCATGTAGCAAAATTCAGGTATGGGGTAATTAGTGTAACACATACTTGCCTGTGTATATAATCCGTACACCTATCTGTAAATATAGTCAACAATCGTCACANAAAGGAATCTGTCCTTTTGAATGCAACGTAGACACCTTAAAATATATAATTCGTAATTATAAATAGAACGGGTCATAGCGCGGACCTCCAAGAGAGCACCATATCAACTAGTTTAATTAAGAATTAATACATTGTATAATTACCCTTATATTAATTAGAATTTTAATTCTTTTATCATTTTTGTTGATCTGTATAGAAATTTCCAAGAAATTTGTCGAACGCATCCTTTCTTATTGTGGGCTGGCTTATTGTGGGCTAGCGGTTATTGTCGGCTGTTATTGTGGGCTAGCTTCACACTAGTGTCAAAGGGACCTAGTTCTTTTTCGGAGGCTGTGAGTGAACCCTAAGATGCACCTGCATGTAAAGTTTGAAGACCTTACCATGCATAGTTTCTGATATATACAACCAAATGCGGACGTAGACGCGGACGCTGATCCGGGGGTACTGCTATAGCTCCCCTCAACTTCGTTGAGGCGAAATACAAATGTCGCGTATTTGGAGATTTATACGAATTTTGTATAAGAAACTGTGCTGACAAAATAGATAAATCACATATATCTCTAAAGAAAGCGCACATTTAACCTTTTGATGTCTCTAACTAGATTATGAGGTGATTTGAAATGTTAATTTAACTGAAAAAAAAACATTAAACTATAGGCATGTTAGCGTTAGGAGTACATTTTGTAAAGTAAAGATCACAAAATATATCCAAGTAACATCTCGAAGACAAAAATATATACTAAAGCATGACAGAAAAGATACCATATAGGAATTAGCAACAGCCTGCCAAGCTCGCCTCGTTACGCAGCATTGTCACATGTTAAACATGTCAGTAAACAGGAATGGACTTTAACCATTTTAACTTACCAAGTCGATCATGCATAAAATATAGGTCACGGTCAGCATCCAAAGCATGCATAGTTGTTGTCATTCCAAATTGCAACATGCATGCCAATATAGTTGATGTGGGACATTTCTGTGACCGGGAATGCACTTTAACCATTCTACCTAACCAAGTCGCTCATGTGTAAAATGTAGGTCACAGACAACATCCGAAGCATACATTGTTAATGCATCATACATACCAACATCGTTGATGTGGGACGTCTCATTAAGCAAGAATGGACTTTAACCATTCTACCTAACCAAGTCGCTAATGCGTAAAATATAGGTCACAGACAACATCCGAAGCATGCATTTCAGTTGTCATCCTAAAATGCATCATACATACCAATATGGTTGGAGTGTGACTTATCAGTAAGCTGGAATGGACTTAAACCATTCTATCTAACCAAGTCGCTCATGCATAAAATGTAGGTCACAGACAGGCATGCATTGTTGCTATCATCCAAAGATGCATCATACATTCCAACATTGTTGATGTAGGACATGTCAGTGAATGGGAATGGACTTTAACCATTCCTCCTAACCGGACTCGGACTGCGACGCCGACGCCGACGCTAGGGGTATCACATACACCAAAGGGTCCTATATTCTTTGGTTCCATTTATAAAACTTTATTTATGAAATTAATCTTTACTTACGAACTTAATTCAACTCTGGAGAGATTTGTCAGCAAGTTTGGTCCGAGTACTCGACATCTTACTCTCGGATGACCAAGGACTTGAAATCTTACTTTCCGATGCCTGAGAATTTGAAATTTTACTTCTCTGTTCTGACACGAAAATTGCAGAGGTTAAAAACTGGAAGGAAATCATTAGATATTTGATACCCTTTTAACATTTTCAACTAGTCAGAATTATATTAACCGATATTTGAACATAATAAACCAATTGTTGTATTAAAAAGCATTAATGGAAACTTTAGGTTATTTTTCCTTTTGAATACTGGTCCTAGTTTTTAAGCCTTTTAATAACAAACAAAGAAATGCTGTTTACTTGAACAGCACAATCGAATATCTCTAGTCTAAAAAGATATGTGATGCATCAACAGTATTGCTCTCCTTGAAAGACCAGTTGTCAACTTTTGTCCAGTGTACATTTCACTACATACTCTGCTGGATTTCTGTAAAATGACTCAGACGGCATTGTTAAAGCATTGCTGCAGTATATCAACTTTCTTCTCTATAATCAAAAAGTAGCACATCTTTTGTTTTGCTGGCTTTATAAAGGAGATGCAAACAAATAGGTCGTCAACATCATTTCATTTTTTTTTCTCTCCTCCTCACCTCTCTCTTTCTCTCTTGTATTTGTTTTTATTTTATCTCAATAATATTAGTCTTTGTCAAAAGAATATGGAAGAATGCAACAAGAATGAGCAAAGTTTACCAATCATATACCATCTATCACCATTCGATTGGAAAATGAATGTACTGCAAATGAAAGATTAAACTTATGTTCTGATCAGGATCTAAAAAAAATATATCATATATAAAAAACATATACAGTACATCAATGTGATCTTGATCCTTAACGCATTGGTCAAAATATCAATAGGTATCTTCCAAATCCATGAATGCACTTTGAAGTTATGCTTCAGAAACCATTTTTGTTCCAAATTGTTCTGTAAGTATGTGTTGCCTGGACATTTGACCTACTGACCTACTGAACCAAAATCAGTAGGTGTTACCCTTTACCTGTGATGCCTTCATGTGTGTGATGAAAAAAATGAAAGGATATTGAGTAAATGCAAATGAGACAAAGTCACTACAAATTGTACAAAATGAAACAAAACTTTTATTGTTGTTCTTCGTGAGTTTCAGTCAAACCATTAAGGCGTTTTATGGTTATATTCTGGAAATTTAAAGTGTGTCAGACACCACAATCACACTATGCTCCCACTTTTAGCCAATGTGTACTAATCTTCCTATTGGAAGATGTCAGTTGATTACAAGAAAAAACAGTCGTATTCTTCAGCTGTTACTATAGAAACAATTGTTGCAACCCTTTCTATATAATCAATATGACTTTATCGGGGGTCGCATCATTTTTTTTTCTACAATGAATACAGCCTCATTGTAGACGGCGTTATTGGTACCATAAGACTCTTTTCATACGTCTTTAAGGCCAAGAAGCCTGATGAACGACCAGTCTCCTCCAGTCAGATCACGTTGCTAAAGAATACACAAAAGCAAACGTTTTGCTTTTAGAAGATTGCACGCTAGAGGTTTGCTATAGCTTGTCAGTTTACCCCCTTCAAAAACAGATACAATGTCAGAGCAAAAATCTTAGCAGGAAGGTAAAAACAAATCAAAGAGTCATGAGAGCTATCACTGACTAGCATTTCATGACTTTCAGGGAGGTTTCAATTAACTTAAAAGCCCCTGAAAACGTGAGGGTAGAAAAAGACCATCTTGCAGAAATTAAATTTACATTAACTTGTGTTAATTATTCAAAACACTTTAAGAAAAATTGTTTTAAGAATAACTTACAAAATGTAAATTTCCACAGCGAGATCAATGTAAAATATTTCATTTGTCTTTTTTTCAAAATTTTAATAACCTTTTCTCAAATCATTATACTATTACCTTTAATAAGCAAAATTCATGTAAATTAGAAAATATGTGGTCTGGCTTAAATGTTTAAATAACAAGATGTGATTTGTTAAACACTTATACCCCCGAGTAGAAGTTGAGAAGAAACATTCAGCCACCTTGAACAACAATAAATGTCCTTCTGACAAAATAATTTGTAAAAATAAATTCTGGTATCAACTGAAAAGTTAATTGCAATTGGATGCAAACACAGAAGTCATCAAACTGACCCCCCATCATTCTCCAAGCGTCATTAAGAACCCCCCCCCCTTTTTGGTACATTTATAGTCTGTCTATCAGTGTTATCAGTACTTTGATTACATCAGGATTATTTTCATATACTTTATCAATGCTGGTTCCCCAAAAGTGGAGGAATATACAGAAAAGAAGAATGTTATAACACGCTGAATAATTTAAAAGATCCATTTACAAAACAAATTTTATAGATGTCAAGAAACATTTAATCATAAATGAGTTCATGTTTCTGTATATAAATTAAAACCAAAAAAAAATCATTTCAATTTCTTTTCGGTGAAAATTTACCGTACAGTCTCCTGTCAAGGTCAAGGTTAAGAGGTCAAATATTCTTGTACCAACTGAAAGGTCTCTCCACAAGGAATACAAATGCAAAATATGAAAGCCCTATCACTCTCCATTCAAAAGATATACTCAAAAGTTTTTACTCTGTTGTTCACATGCCTAGGTCAAGGTCACAAGGTCAAAAATTCTGGTCTTCCCAGAAGGAATGTACATGCAAAATATGAAAGCCATATCATTTACCATTCAAAAGATATATCCAATGTTAAAGTTAATATTTTTTTTTCCAAAAAGTCCATCACATGCCAAGGTCAAGTTTACGAGGTCAAAAATTTTAGTATCGTTTGAAAGGTCTTACCACAAGGAATACACATGCAAAATATGAAAGCCATATCACTTGCCATACAAAAGATATACCAAATGTTAAAGTTTTTTCAGTAGACAAACAGTCAAAACAGACAGACCAAAAACTATATGCCCCCAAATCTTCGATTCTCGGGGGCATAAAAACATATACAGTACATTAATGTGTTCTTGATCATTACGCATTGGTCACAAAATCAAAACGTGTGGTTGTTAATTAGAATTCCAAAAGTATGTGGTCTAACACTTTCAGGAAAATCAGAATCAAATATTTTTGTAAATTTCTTTTTGAAAATCACTGTTTCAAACAGCAGTGGTTTCTAAGCACAATTCTTAAAAACTATGTTGTCTTTGAGAGTTTCAGGAAACATACCAAAACTAGAATCCAAGATATTTGCAATTCAGTTGTTTGATATAACTCACCGTAGGTATCGTTGTCCGGCTACTGCAATTTGGTCCTGATTTCTACTGCTGAGTCCTTGATTTCCTACGATTTGTTTTGTGTTTAAATAGTATATTGCGCGATATGTAGATCTTTCAAAGTATTATAAGGTGAATTGTAATAGAACTAATTATTAAATAATGGTACAATAATTAGTTATTGGAATAAAATGTGTACTTTTCAAATTATATGTAGTCCTGGCTTTCAACTGCATGCTTATGTCCCTATGTTATGATTTCTAACGCATTGTCCACGATTTCTATCGTTATATCAATATAAAGAAACTAAGATAAATTGCCATTTCTGATGCAAAAATGCGATTTATATGTATGTTTTGATAACATTGCATGCAATATACGTCAAAACTTATGTTTTACTTTCCAATATAATGATTTAAAAAAAAATCAACTTTCATATCATACAAACTCAGAACTTGCCCAGTCCATTTAATCTCTTTCACTGTGTGTCTGTTACATGTAATTAGCCCTTAACAATACATATGCAAGGTTATTATCTCAATCTATTGCAAAAAACAATAGCTTGAAATTCATATTGCAAGCCAGAATTATATTCTAGCCGAAAAGAAGATATCTAATATCCTGTATATGTTATCTTATAAACATATGAAGTATCTTTTTATCAATATTTAAAGAAGATATCTTAGCACTTACGCACAGGCTTATATTCTAAACTATGTTCTCTGTCGACCATCTATATCTGTGGGGAATGGAAAAAAAAATGTCCCAATAGTATATTAGTTATTTTTATACCTTTGTGACAAATTTTCCTCCAAACACACCCATTTATCAAAGTGGATAAATTCAAATAAATTCAGAATAAGGTCAAAGGATGGACTGCCTCCTGTCTTCTTGACTGGGACAAGAATATATTTGACGCTGTTATAAAGTACTTCTGTGACAAAGTGTAATTCGGGCTTATCAAGGGGTTGCAGAGGAGATTTTATGACGAATGGATTAGGATAACTAGGATCTAAGATTCATATGTATGTGAAAATGTCACTCCAGACGATTCTCATCAATCAACTCGGCGTTCGACCGTGGGGTATGTTTTAGCACGGACCATTTGATTTTCAAGGGGAGGCCTGGGATTTTTTACCCGAGCCTGGATCCCCCCCCCCATCGCGGACAATATTATTTTTACCCATATACAATATGTCAGGAAAATTTGTTGCACACTGGCTTTTTTCCTGATGGACATGGTGAGGGCCAGAATACTTTTTGTTCATTCCAGGTGCTGGTCAGTTATCTTTTTTGTTGAAGAATATGGACCGGAATATTTTTTCTTTTATACACTGATGCTTTGTCCGACAACGAATGACAGTAATTGTATAAACACTTTGCTAGTTTAGTTTAGGTTTGTCGACTATCCCGCATCCATGACCAGAAAAGACATGGATTTAGCATTGATCGATAACTAGCAAAGAATTCTGCTCAAACCGGTGCTAGGGACCGTCTTGAACTTACTATGAGGTATAAGCAGAGCTCATTGTTGAAGGCCTCGGTGACTTCAACTGTATTTATAGGGTCTTTGTCTCATGTGCATTTATTCCGTATCACCCTTTCATTGTTTACTAGTTCTAATTGGCCCAGTGGTGTCAGAGGACAAGATCTGAAACGTGTTTCAATTGGGTCAAATGTTAAACTTTGCGGTTCCTTTCTGGTGGCCATCGCGGAAAAAGTTTGATTTTTAAAAACACTTTTTACAGGGGCTTACCTAAATAAACAATGAAGAGATATGGAGTACATGCACATAAGACAAAGTCTCTACAAATTCATGGTAGAAGTTATCAATGAGACGTTTTTATTGTTGCTTTTCATCTTGAAGTCACAAGGAGGTGACTATTGTGGTAAAAGTTTGGTTCCTATTGGATACATCGACAAATGAATTCCGAAGCAAGAACGAGGAAAGGGAAAATTCTAAAATCATAAATCCAAAACCAGGGCATTTCACAGCAACACTAATTGAGACAGTATGAAAAAGACAAAACAAATAAACAAAAATGAACAAGAACGCTACAAAACTAAAGCACTAGCAGTGTGAACCCCTATAAAAACTGAGGTATCATCAGGTGCTCCGGAAGGGTAAGCATGATCTGCTCCACGCGTGGCACCCGTCACACTGCCAGTGAAAAGTCCGGTTTTGTCACAGTCGGTGTTAGTCAGTCCGGTAACAAACTCTGGATCTACCCAAGGATACATGTTCTCATTTGTGAAACAGAGACATTGTAATGGTCTGTCAAATCGTGGTGACGACCGAAAAACTTCTGTAGTGACAATTGAAACAGTGACTGATCATACCTTGATTTATAAGTTTACTATTGGAAAGTCGAAATCATCACGCTTGTCGTAAAGTTTTGTTTTCAGACGTCCAGAGTTGTCAATGTAGGGGTATAGATCCAGGCATGATGCTGATGATGGTGTATCAGTGGTCTCTTTAATTTCAAGTTCATTTGGGTATATAAGATGAAGGTTATCCTTAAATTGAGGATTGTTCAATGAAAGAACATCATCTATATAACGGAAACTGAAATTAAAGGATTTGGCTAGCTTATTGTTTTTTTTCTGAACTAGCCTCTGTATGAATCTGGCTTCATACGAATATAGAAACAAATCTGCTAAAAGTGGCCAACAATTAGTCCCCATAGGTATCCCTATTGTCTGCTCGAAAACTTGTCCTCCAAATTTCACAAATATGTTATCAATCAAGAATTCCAATATTGCAATGACATTCTCCTCTGTATACCTTTTGTGTGAATCAGTGTGATGTTTAACAAAATAGGTCCCATCTTTACCTATCAGCAAATATGAATATCTTCTTTCACCTTTTTAGTACAGAAAGACTGATGTATTAAATCCCGGATTACTGTCTTTAGCTTATCGTGTGGAAGAGTAGTATAGAGAGTAGAAAAATCAGATGTTTTGACACTGTTGCAGTGGTTGAGTTCAATTGAAGACAGAATATAAATCTTTTGAGTTTTTGAGAATCCACATCTGATTCACTCCACTTGTTGAGTATACTTTATCACTATATATCTTGAGGCCATCTTTGACTGCAGTAAGTA
>MJUU01068837.1:20641-34766 GCA_002080025.1 Modiolus philippinarum
ACCATTTTTGTTCTATAAACTTCACTTCTATCTTCTATCATTTTCAATATATAAGACCAGAAGTAACGAAAAACTGAAAATTTTATGGAAAAGGGGCAATAACTCCAAGACGGGTAAACGGATATTCTCCAAAATTGCAGGGCAGGTAGATCTCATCATTATGATCATTTTTACTCTCGTCAAAATTTTGATATCCGTAATGGTTTTTGAGTAATTTGCAAAAAACAGCAATGTACCCCTATGTTCTATTTTTAGTAACGGCAACCATGTTGTTTGGTCTACGGACATAAAAATCACAAACTTGAAAGAGCATACCCTGGTGATGATTCAGGCCAAGTTTGATTAGTATTTGCCCAGTGGTTTCAGAAGAGAAAATCTTTGAATAAAAGTTAACAGACGGACGGACGGACGACGGACGCCGAGTGATGGCAAAAGCTCACATGACCTTTTCGAAAATTCGAAATGTAATTTATAAATGGCACTGCAAAATATCACAGAAAAATAAACATAATTTTCATATTCTTACATAGTTGGTATCAACAGGACATAGGTCGGGAAGCAGGGGTATTGGGCTTAGTTAATAAGTATGGATACACGATCATCACAAATTTACTGCACAAGATCTAAAAAGGATGTCAAGCTAAACCAGAAAAAAAGCAGTTTGTTTCAGAGTGTTTGTAAAATATTTTCCAATTCATAAAATGGAAAAGTTGAGAGAAATTGACAATTTTTGAGAAAGGCATGTCAATAAGGAAAACTACATACAGTCGAACTTTGATGGCTTGAACACCCAAGGGACCGATAAAAACATAGTTGGAGCAAAAGGGGTGTTCCAGGTATCAAGGTGGAAGTATGCTAAAATTCACACCAAGGGACAACAAAAAGGGTTCGAGGCATCCATGGTGTTCCAAGTTATTGTAGTTGGAGCCATAGAAGTTCTACTGTATATTAAATATTTGCTCCATACACATAAAATCTATACCAATATTGATTTTAATTAAGATTTTCTTTTTGAGATGTGGCAAGAAGTAAATATGCTGCAAGAGAAGAATTATTCTCTATTTGTGTAGTCCAGGACTAGCTTCAGATCAGCATTTTTGTTGTAAGATATCTTCAGTTTATCCGTTATGTCCCTTGGCTTCTTACAAAATGGTTAGTATGAAATATTTCATATCGCAAATGATAAAGGACAATTAAAAGCCAAGATTTACATCATTTCATTTTTTTCAAGTCTTCTTTTTCAACCCAAAAAAGCTCATTTTTCCCTTTGGTCAAATATTTTGTGCCAACCACAGGAAAAATATTTATACTCCCTAATTGTACCTATGTTATGATATCTTTGAGATGTTATACTTATTCAAAATCAACTAAATTACAGCATTATCCTGCCTTCTTAAAATAGGGAAATAATCTATTCAATCTTTTTTTGGTAAAAGTTATCTGCATTTTCTGGTTCACAGAGGTTTGTAATTTCCAATGTTCAAATACCTCAACCATAAGTACTAAAATGTATGTCAATGTATTCATCTGATTATTTCAAGAGAAATTTAGAGATTGTTAAGTCCAAATCTCATAAACAAAAGACTTTTCTAACTGGTCTATCTAATGTGAAATTTCTTTTTCCAGTTTAAGGAACATATCCAAATAATCTGTTAAAATATGTGTTATTTAAAACAAAATTAAACAAACTGTCAATGTTTTCACTGAGATGCAACACTTTTGGTTTTCTCAAACCATGACTAGAAAACAACCAAGTACAATGAAACTTACCTATAGCTCCTTATGGCTGAAACTTTCATTTGCTTTATACAAAGAAGAGTACCATGACTGTATGTTTGATTTAAGCAAAATGTTTGGTTTATTCCTGGTTTAGGGTTGAAAGATTTCACTGTAGTTCAATCTCTTGGGTCATAATAAAAACAATCCTCGATTTTCATCCTCTCCTGTCCAGATTCCTTCAGCCCATGAAAAAAAATTATTCAGATTTTTGCTAATTTTTCTTGTCATTTTCCTCAGCAAAATTTACAGTATTTTTCAGTGTAATAAATAAAACAAAACTAAATAAACAAAATTTTCCAACCCACTTTACATTTTTAAGGGTTGGATGAAAATCTAGGATTTTATATATATAGTGCCCTTATCATATTTTACTTTTGATTTTAAAATTGGCAAGTGTGTTAATCATGAACGAATGTTAATCATATAATCATCAGATAAATAAACAAATTAATCACAGTAAAAATGTTTAAGTATGGTGAAGATGGAAGTTTGCTGTATCTTTGTTAGCAATCACTCGGATAACTTTTTCAGGTCTTTGGGCTTGAGCATTGATGTAAGTGTTGAGGTCAACTCCAAGGTCATGTAAACTGCTAAAGTATTCTAATTTCTGTGCATCTTGTAGTTTCTTTGCCTGTAAATGATAAATCAATATTTTTTTTATTAAAAAACTTAACAAGGACCTGTCGGAACCCCATGTCCCCCGCCGCAAAAGGAATTCGGAAGTGGTAAATTAAGGAAATGAGGATTTTATTTAGTGTAACCAGGGAGGTGAATTTGGGAAAACAGATTCCAGACATCAGAGAGTATCTCATGTTTATACACTATGTGAATCTACTTATTATAGAAATGTATAATTTTGTAAGATCAAATTGATTTGGTCCTGTTCTTCATGTGCTAAATTAACGCCCTCATGTACTGAATTTATACTGCCAAGTTTTCTTACAACAGACTTGATGAGTGGCCTCTGGTCGTTTATATGTTGTTATTGTGTACTGGTTCCTTTGTTGGGTAAACGATGACAGTGGTTGGAAGATTGCCTTGGCCTTTTCTTAATGTTTGTTGACAATCCCACAGTTATGAGAAAAATGGTCAAAGTCGCATAACTCCTACAAAATTTCACGAATGATAACGGCGGTGCCATATGATCTAGTACTTAGGGTGACTAGCAATCATACTAAATATGAATGAAATCCGATAAACGGTTTCCAAGGAGTTGTGTCCACAAGAAAGTGTGACAGACAGACAGACGGACACACAGACACAGACCATTACTAGGTCCCACCGTCGCGGTGCGGCAGGGGACAAAAAAAATTTGAGCAGGGTTTCGAATGTTACACATACTGCTAAAATCAAAACATAATTTAAAACGGAGAACATAATTTAATAAATATTCACATTTTTCTCAAAATTAGAACTGTATGGATAGGTTTCTATGGCAACCAAAAGGTCCTCAATCCACTGCAATGCATTTTAGACCCCTTTCAAAAAAAATTTGAGCAGGGGTTCCCCTTATAATATATGTATCCATACTGCTGAAATCAAGACATATAATTTTATCAAAATTTTAATTTTTTGGTTTGGTTTCCATGGCAACCATAGAAGTACTGAATCTTCAAATGCTTTAGAATTTGGTATTATATGACCCACAAAGTTCCTTTTAGATTTCATGAAGCTAGTGATAATAGTTTTTGAGATATAGTGAAAAACATACGAAAATGCTCAAAGTCCAACAACTCCTACAGAATTTCATGTATGAAAATGGCGGTGCGAAATGATATAGTACTTGTAGTGAATAACAATCCTACAAATTTTGAACAAAAACCAATAAATGGTTTCTGAGGAGTTGCGTCCTCAAGATCTCCATTTGTATAGTACTGCTAAAAATCGTCAAAGTCCCATAACTCCTATAAAAATTGACGAATCAAAATGGCAGTCCGATATGATCTAGTACATATACTGACTAACAATCCTACAAAATTTGAACATAATCCAATACACAGTTTCCGAGGAGTTGCCTCCACAAGAAAGTGTGACAGACAGACGGACGGACGGACGCACGGACACAGACCATTATTATGTTCTACCGTCACGGTGCGGCGGGGGACAAAAATGTGAGAAAAACTTACAGTTTCTTGATGAAATATTGTTAATTTAGAAATTTAAAAATTATGCCATTCCGTCACAAAAGTTTTGTCTATTGAGCTTTCTTTTTTTATTAAATCAGAGGAAACAAAGTACAATGTAAACTTTTTTGTTCCAAATTTGATTTTTTTTTAACCTAATAAATGAATTTCAATGATAAAAAAGGAATATGTTTTTTATCATTAACATATTAATTTACCTGTAGTTTTGCTCTATTTTCCTGGATCCATACATCTCTCACATTCTGTTCTTGTTTTAATTCCATCTGTAGTTTATGTGTAGTTCTGTCTCTGAAAAATAATATATCAATGATGATTTAACTTTAGTTTTCTATATAAAATTAATGTTCTAAAACATTCACTACAAAATGTGTAAGCATTTACTGTAAAAGGGGGTATTTTTTGTGGTTTAAATTTTGCAATTTTGATTCCTAAACCTATTAGGGAGGTTTTATTTTCACAATACTCACTAACGTTCGTTACATTTATAATAAAAACAAATTTTCGTGAGAGAGAATTTTTTCAAATATGTGCCAATTGCGAAATAAGCAAAAATAAACCCCTCGCAAAAATTCCCTCTTTACAGTATTAAAAGTAGACACAAATCTTGGTCCCTTGGGAACATATGAGATGTGTCACTTTGCATTAATTTCCTGTCATTATCACATATTCTCAGTAAAGTGATGACAATAGCAAGTTTTTGTTTCCATAAGACACAACTATTTCCAAACACAAAACAGAAGGTAATAGCTGATGTCAAGGGGAACCATAAACTTTTTTATGTTTGAATAGCCAGTTAATAAGTATTTATTGTACCAAAATAAAAAACAAAATAACGAGATACATGAGCATGTGAGCTGCTAAAAGGGATGAACTTAAAATCTTTAATATAACATCAAGTTACAAAAAACACATGGCAAAATAAAAGAGTAGAAAAAATAAAAGGGTCGACCGATACATTTTGGCATATCTGCCCTTGTCAAGTGGGTCGTGAAGAATGAAGGAATAGTTTAAAAATAATAATGTATTTCAAACAGGTAAAACATCTTTGACATTGTGTGTACACTGGTAGCAATGTATTAGCCACTGAAAACCTACGACATCGAGACTTGTTAGTCACAGAATGATTGTTTTAAGTTTAAACCCCTGGGTTTTAAAGTACCCAGTCTGAATATAATCCCTTGTTCCAATGTACGTCTATTTTCCTGGCCACTATGTAATTTTATAAGCATTGTTACTTGCATATCTTGTAGGCAGTGGTTAGGGAGTCTGAAATGATTGCAGACCGGGCAATCCGTATTATTACGAACAGAGTGAATGTGTTCTGCAAAGCGGTCACCAAGTCGGCGGCAGGTCCCCCTAGGTATATCTTTTCACACTGCACACACATGATAGCATATACCAGATTCTGTGTGGTGCAGGTGTATCCATTATGTATGGTAAATGTGTTGTCAGGACCTCGGATTTCGTTGGTTTCGAGAGTATGGGGACAGGTAACACATCTCAGTCTTTTACATCCTTTCCTGCCTTATAATTAGCCAGCACTACTTTGGATTTTAAGTTACTGCTGACTAGATTCTCGCGTAGAGATTTTCCGTGATGAAAAGCCATGAGGGTCAGCTGATGAAAAACATCAGCCATCAAATTGTCTTCCATTACAATGCTCTTAAAATTATTCAAGAGAATGTTGCGGATGACTATGTTGTGGGGGATGGTAATTGAGAACAAGAGGTACTCTGTCATTCTGTGACTTGCGTTTTGGACGCAATATGTTGTCTACTCTGTTTACAAATGGATTCCGAGGCCCAAAATAAAAACAAAACAACTGAAAGGCGTTATTGTGACATCAGGGGTCAATAGTCTTGTGACATCAAGATAACGCTTTAATTTGAAAAATAGTTGTTTTATTTTACAGTGTTTCAAGTAAAAGCTTCTACTAAAATTCTTGCCCGCAGCTTAAACTTTTTTACAAATTGACAGAAAAATAGATCCATTTATTAATTTGACTCCTTGACAACAGATATATCTATACTTACTTTTCCATCTCTTGTTTATGCATCAAATTTTCTTTCTCTAGTTTTTGCTCTAAAATAAAAATTCTTCCATTTCAATGAAAAATTTATGATATTTACAAAATAGAAAATTACGAGATAAACTTTATTTCTTATATCTTACAATAATAGTCTGTGCCCATAGACCATTTCAAAATACCATCTTTTCAGTTATATGTTACCTGTCAGCTCTTTCATATGCTTTTAATTTTTGGTCTTCTGAAGGTATGACAAGATATAAATTGTCAAAATGACCATCCATAGAACTCATATTTGGGGCTGTTGTTTTCTACTCAAAGTAAAACTGAAAGTTTGCAGGTTTGTATAGTATTACAGTACAACTTTTTTTTAAATGTCACAGACAGTCTGATAGATCTGGCTGTCAGTAAACACAGAGAACTTGTATATTAACTTTTGTCAGTTTTCCTTATACATTGTGTATGTTTGTCTCAATGACATTTAATCCATCTGTAGTTTGTCTGTAGTTCTTTCTCTGTAAAATTAAGGTTTTAATGATGATTTAATTCTAATCTTTTGCGTAAATTTATTGTTTGAATGTTCTCTTTCATTATTTAAACTAGAAGTGGGAGCAGTCGCAAATGACAGCTAATCCCCTCGCCCGCTGTTAAGAAATAATAACCCTTATATAATCTAAAGATGTAAAGATGAATGTAGAAGGTACATCCACTTAACAGTAAGATTATTATGTGTAACGTGTAGTATCTCAGATATAAACATTAATAGAAACTTAAACAAAAGTCAGTCAAGTGTTAAATGTAGGTAAAACTGACCCAATTATCATCTTAAGCTGCAAGACTCTCAAGATGCATCCACTGAACACAGATGATTGATGTAACACATAGGGTATCTCATACATGAACATTAATGCAAACTTTAACCGGAGTCATTGAAGCATGAAATGTAGGTCAGAGTGACCAAATCATCATCCGAAGCATCTACTGACCAAAGATGATTGATGTGCCACATGTAGTTTCTCAGATATGAACCTTAACACAGACTTTAACCAGAGTCACTGAAGCATAAAATGTAGGTCAGAGTGACCCAATTATTGTCTAAATCAGCATCACTCTCAGAGACGCATCCACTGACCAAAGATGATTGATGTGCCACATGTAGTTCCTCAGATATGAACCTTAACGCAAACTTTAACCTGAGATGGGACGAACGGACCGACGGGCGAGATGCTATATCCCCTCCCCATCTTCGTTGGGCGAGGGGATAATTAGCAGAGGCTAAGATGTGGCATGCCTCTGACATCTGTAGCCTTGGTCTCTCTGAAAATAAACTTCAAACCTCTGACATTGGGCTTTTTAATGGAGTGGCTTTAGGCCTCTAAAATTGGGCTTTTTGACATGTCACTTTGGAGCTATGATATTGACCTTATAATGTGTGGCCTCTTATCTTGGGCTTTTTGAAGTGAGACTTAAGACATGCAAACTTATGACTTTGTGACTTGAGTTTTTTCAGTTTATCAGTTACTCTTGTCACCTTGTGTTTTTAAAAGACTTTGGACCAGGCAACTTTTGCTATTTGAATTGAGACTTCTGACCTGCAAAATGGCCTGAAATTTGTAGCCTTCTTAATCTTAAAGTGGGATTCAGACCTACAAATCTTTGGATTCTTAGGTCCTATGACTTTGTGTTTAAAGTGACACTTTTCAACTATCTGTGTCAAACATCACTTTTGATTAAACATTTGCTGACAGAAAAATAAATTAAAATTACTTTGAACCTCCAATTGCTCTCATGACAAGTGATTTTAGTGGGGGGTCTCTTTTGGGACTTTAGAGAATTATATACTTTTGTCAATATCGATATATAATAATTCAAGCTATAAGTTGTAAGTGTGTTTAAATCTGTGACAGGCCACCTTACCTGTGTTGCAGAAGGTAGAAGATTTAAATAGCTAGTAAATCGACTGGGCTGACAGATTGATTCTTTAGCTCACTTGGTTAGGCAGAGTCCAGAGTTTGATCCCTATAGGTGATCATTGCAATTTTGGAGGGACATCATGCTCTACGGTTATCAAACATGCTCACATTCTTGCCTTTTTTCTTCAGACTTACAGAAAGAAAGTTTTATAATACAACTAGAACATTTCACTGTAAAACACTATTTACCTAGAAATATTCTGTCCTTCTCATTCTTTAACTTCATGTCTGTCATCTGTTGTTCTTGTTCCTCCTTCTCATACTGCAATATATGCATATTACATTCCTCCCTCATTTGTAATACTATGATATTTAAAGTCTTTTAAAAAGGTCATATAAGACTGCATACATAGCTTGATATGATTAAAGTCTGAATTTATTTTTCCATTACTAAATGGAATGATATTTAAGACATGTCAATTGTTTTAATTTTGCAATTCTCAACCATTCATTTTATATTTTCAGTGCATATTACATATTCTTTGTAACAAATATATATCTTTGTTAAGTAAAACTTATTCAATTAATCTATCCTTTCAAGTCCTTGATTATCATAGTTCTACTGTCGAAAGTGTTAAACTTTTATGTTTTATAACTATGCTATCATAAATCATGTTAATTAAAGTTCCAGAGAGCTTCTTATTGAAGATATATAGATTACACCACAAGATCCCATTCATTACCATATTTTATCCCCTAGAGATAGTTAAATTTTAAAATTTTAATTGCAAGGCTTGCGGAGCATTTTAAAATTTTTAAATTTAACTATCAAGAGGGGATAAAATTTGGTAATAAACGGGATAAAGTGGTGTAATCTTTCTCTAATGATCAATGATAAACAACTAGAATTGTATTCCGAAAAGATTTGGTGGGAAATAGCATGGGGCTTTACTCAACATACGTTGAATAAAGAAAATTTATCTAACGGATCAAAACCAGTTTAAACTTGAAATATCATTAGAGAATTTTATATTAATTACTTACAGCTATTTTTAGATTTGTTCTTGTCTTGACAGCATTGTCGTGTAAACTTTGCAATTTATCATGTGTATGAAATCCTCGGTACACAACTTTAGATATGTCATAACCTATCTGTTTACTTCTTTCTAATAACTGTGGGTAATTACTCAAGTTATTCAGAGCTGAAGAATTCTCCATAAATTCAATGTACCTGAAGTTCATATGAATAAAACGATAGATTTACATGAAAATGTAGGCAAAGTGTGTCAAAGAAATCGCTTTCAAAATATGGAATAAAAAATAAGAGTCACCAATTAATTTTTTGGAAAAGTCATGAAAATCTGATTTTTCCTTTATTTATTTGAAATTTCTTAATAATTACCTCCCCTTATTTTTGCATACCTAGGACATAAATGTTGCTTTTTCTACTTGATTGATTATCAATAATCTACACAAATATTTCTTACAACATTTAAATGTTGTTTTCTAATTTCTATCAGATGCGCAAATTGGATGTGCAATTTAAGACATCTAAAATACCTTAAATACTTACGTGTATTTAGATGCATAAGCAACAATATCTGCACAGACACAACTGAAAAAGAAATTCAGAAATTTTAACTGTCATTTGATTTTACAAAATCTTTTTAATTTTAATACATTTTGAAAATATTATCTTATTGTGTATTTCTAATTTAATTTTCTAAAATTTGTTAGAAACTTTCTCTATTCCAACTTGGATAATTCAAAATTTTAAACTTTTCCTTTTTAAACAATTCTACTGTTTTGTATAATTAGAACTCTGAGATTTCAAACATCCCTTTTACTCAAACTATTTTGCATGTATAAGAACTCAGATATCGCAAACTATCTTTTATTCATGGAACAACAAGTAAATCTAATGTAACTAGGATTGGTCTAAAACAAGAGAAAATCTTTGTACACATGGTTAATTATATCTTATCAAAAGAAAATCATTTCAAAAAATGTGTTAATGAAACAATATGATATGGCAAGTTAAGTTGATAGAACTTACTTTATAAAATCTGCAAAGGGATCTTTTGTTGCATTTAGCTGAAATTCAAAAATTAAGCATCAAATTAAGAAACAAGTAAGGCTCTCAAGAGCCTGTATCGCTCACCTGGCCTTTGATTAACATAGACATTTTATTTTTAAGAGCCAATAGTTAAACTATAGTTCCAATATGCCCAAGTGGTTTCAGGGGAGAAGACTTCAATTAGTGTTTTCCATAGGATCCAATGTTAAACTATGTTCCCTGCTAGCAGCCATCTTGGATAAAGTGTGAACCTAAAAAAAAACATATTTCTTTAGGGGGCACATAGAGGCTATTGTGACCAAGTTTGGTTCCAATTGGCTTAGTAGTTTCAGAGAATAAGATCCTTGAACCTCTTTTCCCATAGGATCCAATGTTAAAACTATGTTTCCCGCTGACTTCGATCAGCAAAAAATATTCTATGTTCTGTCAAACAGGAGGGCATGCGAGAGATCCCAAACTTTGTTGCCCTGTATAGTTCCCGATACTGATACCCCATGCCAAATTGCAGAAGGCTCAGATACATAGTTCCTGAGAAAAATGTGACAGTAATTGTCAAGACGCAAAACATATTCTAAGTTCAGTCAAACAGAAACGAGGCAAGCAAAGATCCAAAACTCTATTATACAGTATAGATCCCCATACTGACACTCCATCCCAAACTGCAAAAGGCTCTGGTACACAGTTCCTGAGAAAAATATGACACAAATATTTTTGATGCTGACGACGCAAGACAACACAAGACAATGCATAGTGATCCCTATATGTCAGCGCTGCATGAACGCGGGCGACACAATGACCACCCAAGGACTATTGTGACCAAGTTTGGTTCCAATTGGCTCTGTAGTTTCAGAGAAGAAGATCTTTGAATGTGTTTTCACATATGGTCCAATGTTGGAACTATGTTTCCCATTGACGGCCAACTTAGATATAGCGCAGACCTAATGAACATTTTTTTGCACAGGACTACCAAAGGACTATTATGGAAAAGTTTGGTTCCAACTGGCTCAGTAGTTTCAGAGAAGGTCTCTGAACATGTTTTCCCATAGGTTCAATGTTAAAACTATGTTTCCCGCTGGCGGCCATCTTGGATATAGCACGGACCTGAAAAACACCTCTTTGGCAAGGGACCAGCCAAGGACTTTTGTGGCCAAGCTTAGTTCCAATTGGCTCAGTAGTTTCAGAGAAGAGGATCTTTGAACATGTTTTCCCATAGGAGCCAATGTTAAAACTATGTTTCTTGCTGGTGGCCACCTTGGATATAGTGCAGACCTGAAAAACACTTTTTTTGCAAGGACCATGCAAGGACTAATATGGCAAAGCTTGGTTCTAATTGTCTCTGTAGTTTCAGCGAAAGAAGGTCTTTGAAGTGTTTTCCCATAGGATCCAATGTTAAAACTATTGTTTCCTGCTGGTGGGCATGTTGGATATAGCTCAGGACCTAAAAAACACTTTTTTTGCAGGGGACCACCAAAGGAAATTTGTGGAAAAGTTTGGTTCAAATTGGCTCTGTAGTTTCAGAGAAGAAGATCTATGAACATGTTTTCCCACAGGATCCAAAGTTAAAACTATGTTTCCAGCTGGCGGCCATCTTGGATACAGCATGAACCCGAAAAACATCTTGTTTGCAGGGGACCACCCAAGGACTATTGTGGCCAAGTTTAGTTCCAATTGGCCCTGTAGTTTCAGAGGAGAAAATCTTTGAATGAAAAGTTTACGCCAGACGGACAAATGACGGACAGACACAAGGTGTTCGCAAAAGCTCACCCTGGCATTAGCCAGGTGAGCTAAAAGAACTACACAAACATGAGTTTGCACGCGTTGTCGTGCTAGGTATACCCCCACTCGTATTGTTTTGAAAATTAAAAAGGAAAAAAAATGGCTTAGTCCCGCTGAACAGGAAGTAAATATCATAAGGCGACCAAAACGGGAGACGACACATTCCCACTAAATATAAAGTCAGATACCAAATTTGAAATAAATCGAAAAAATGGCTTAGTCCCGCTGAACAGGAAGTAAATATCATAAGGCGACCAAAATGGGAGATGACACATTCCCACTAAATATAAAGTCAGATACCAAATTTGAAATAAATCGGCCCAGCAGTAGCTGAGAAAAGTGCGACGAAAATTTTCACTATGTTCAATAAAGGGGAAAATGGCTAAGTTCCGCCAAACAGGAAGTTGATATCATAAGGCAACCAAAATGGGAGATGACCCATTCCACCTATATATAAAGTGAAATACCAAATTTGAAATAAATCGGCCCAGCAGTAGCTGAGAAAAGTGTGACGAAAATTTTCACTATGTTCATAAAGGGAAAAATGGCTAAGTCCGCCAAACAGAAAGTTGATATCATAAGGTGATCAAAATGGCAGACAACATTTTCCCCCTAAATATAAAGTCAAATACCAAATTTGAAATAAATCCGACCAGCAGTAGCTGAGAAAAATGCGATAAACCTCGGACGGACGGACGGAAGGACGGAAGGACGGACGGAAGGACGGACGGACGGACGGACAAGGGTATTCCAATATACCACCCACTCACGAGTGGGGGTATAATTACAAATGATTTTATCATGTAAATCATTAAAGTTGATTTTTTCAAATATTTGTTTTTCTGTATGGAGATTGGTGAAAACAAAATCTACACGACACCTATTGATGGATATCACAAAATTTCTGAAAAAAAATAATAAGGAATTGACATTATTCAAGATGGTGTGCCACAGATTTTTTTTCAAATATCTATACTTTTGTGTGAAAATACTATAGTAAAAATTTTTTTTTCAATGAATCTTCAACCACATGTTGATATCCCCCATCTCCCGCAATGTTTTGAAATTATATTAGGATCTGGTGTTTTTTTAAATGATGTTTGTTCATATATTTTTAGCTAAAGAGTCATATAAAAAATCTGGTCAAACATTGTGGGTGTGAATTTTTTTACAAAGATTATTATACAATTTTCTAGTCAACATTCATTGAATATTTCTTTTTACAATATTTGCCCTCATAAGTGATCATGTCCCAATAAGTAAGCCCATGCCACAAAATACCATTTTATAAAATACAAATAGCATTAATTTCCTGTATAAATATTTTCTCTAATCACCATTTCTGAAAAAGTTCTTAACTAGACTTAAAACAGATCCCTGAAGAGGAAGGAGATGCTGGAATTTCATTCTTAAAAGAACTCTTCTTTTTTTCACTTATTACATGTGGCACTTATTGTGGTGAATACTGTACTTATTAGGTAAATATAGTATTCTTCAAAGTAAAGCAGGTGAAAATCTTCAAGACAATATCAAAGAATTTGATTTACAATATTGTGCAAAGGAGTGACTTTATACTGGATCAAAAAAGACTACCCCTTGAAAATTATTTTTTGTTTGTGATTAAATCAAGGTTAATGATGCTAGACTTACCATTGTATCAATATCCTTAAGTTCATAGAACACCATTAACTTCACACGAATCGCAGCATCATCTGCTGTCCTGACCTCATCTACCTATAACATAAAATACAGTATGGGAGATAACTCTAGTAATACATAGAACACCAGTAACTTCACACGAATCCGAGCATTATCTGCAGTCCTGACCTCATCTACCGATAACATAAAATACAGTATGGGAGATAACTGTAGTAATACAAAGAACACCATTAACTTCTCAAGAATGGCATCATCATCTGCAGTCCTGACCTCATCTACCTATAACATAAAATACAGTATGGGAGATAACTCTCGTAATACATGTCACACAAATCGCAGCATACCTCATCTACCGTTAGCATAAAATACAGTATGGGCAGTGATTTAGCTAGCGCTCGTCACTTTCGCCATTGACGAATCTTTTTTGGAAGTGGTGTATTTTTGAAGCCTGCAATTCGTCACTTGAAATTTCAAAAATCGCCAAATATTAAAGTATTATGTCCATAATCTATGTCACTGTAATCTAATTGTCCAAACTGACACTTTAATTACACCTGTAATGCTAATTAAAGGATAAGTTCAGTTGTAAACAAACACCATCAGTGATTTGTTTACCTGTGTTCCTGACCTGTTATCATTAATTACCGGTCAATCAGAGGTAACCTGCTCACCTGTATGGCAATTACTATCAGTTGTTTAAAATTATTAAGGTTTTGAACATTTAAATCTTTCTTTCAGCAGAATTTTCATA
>MJUU01068837.1:35774-49878 GCA_002080025.1 Modiolus philippinarum
TACCATGTACAGTTACTTAGATCTGAACTCGGACGTAAACTTGAATGTAAGTCGATCATGCGGAAAATATAGGTCAAAGTGACCTAATTTTGCCTGGATGCTGACCTACCGCCAAAGATGCATGTACATGCAAGATTAGATGATCCTACCATGTATAGTTGCTTAGATCTGAACTCAGGCGTAAACTTGAATGTAAGTCGATCACACGTAAAATATAGGTCAAAGTGACCTAATTTCGCCTGGATGCTGACCTACCACCAAAGATGTATGTACATGCAAGGTTAGATGATCCTACCATGTACAGTTACTGAGATATCAACTCGGACCTAAAATTAAATGAAAGCCAGTCAAGCGGAAAATATAGGTCAAAGAGACCTAATTTTCTTGGAGGCTGTGAGATAGCCCAAGATGCATCTGCACACAAAGTTTGATGACCCATCCCTTCATAGTTGCAAAGATATATGTCCAAATGCGGACGTGGACGTAGACATAGACACGGACGCGGACGGGGATGCCGGGGGTACTCCAATAGTCCCCCTCAACTTCGTTGAAGTGAACTAAAAATTATAAATCATAAAATTGCGCCGCGAAATTTATACGCAAAAGTGACTAATGGTCTCAAAATCCTAGCTAAATCCCTGGTATGGGAGATAACTCTAGTACTACAAAGAACACCATTAACTTCACATGAATCGCAGCATCATCTGTAGTCCCAACCTTATCTACCTATAACATAAAATACAGTATGGGTGACAGCTCTAGTAATACATAGAACACCATTAACTTCACACGAATCGCAGCACCATCTGCAGTCCTGAGCTCATCTACCTATAACATAAAATACTATATGGGAGATAACTCTAGTAATACATAGAACACCATTTACTTCACACAAATTGCAGCATCATCTGCAGTCCCAACCTCATCTACCTATAACATAAAATACAGTATGGGAGATAACTCTTGTAATATATGTCACACGAATGGCAGCATCATCTGCAGTTCCAACCTCATCAACCTATAACATAAAATACAGTATGGGAGATAACTCTAGTAATACATAGAACACCATTAACTTCACATTGATCGCAGCATCATCTGTAATCCAGGCCTCATACAGTATGGGTGATAACTCTAGTACTACATAGAACACCATTAACTTCACACGAATGACAGCATTATCTGCAATCCTGTCCTCATCTACCTATAACACAAAATACTGTATGAGAGATAACTCTAGTAATACATAGAACACCATTTACTTGACACTAATCACAGCATCATCTGCAGTCCCATCATCTACCTATAACATAAAATACAGTATGGGAGATAACTCTAGTAATACATAGAACACCCTTTACTTGACACATATGACAGCATGGTAAGCAATCCTGACCTCATCTACCTATAGCATAAAATACAGTATGGGAGATAACTCTAGTAATACATAGAACACCATTAACTTCACATGAGGTATAACACCACTAATTCGGAAACCAGTCGGGCACATATGTGAATTTAGTCCTTAGAGGAGAAGATATAGTTCAAATATAGTGTTTATTTTGTCACATATTCAAAGTGTTGGCAGCTGAATCTTATTTAATTGGAAAGATTATATTGTAAGGCTTCTTTTGAGCCAAAATTTATATTATTTCGTCTCGAAATAAAAATTTTATGGGCATTGGCCGCAGAGGATTGATTGATTGAATATTGTTTAACGTCTACTCAGCAATATTTCAGCTATATCAAGAGGAGAACAAGTTTGTTAATAAATAATCACTTTGGGGTATGGAATGGGCCATGAGACGGGAAATTCTGACTGCCACTGGAAAAGTAGGGTGAAATCGAGAAGGGCAGGAAATTTAGCCTTGTAGCCGATCACCTACGGACCACTCAAAAATTACTTGCTACAAGGGTTCTTTAACATGCAGGAAGGGTGGCATTTCTTCCAACACGTGGACCTGAGTTTACATACCATCCGAAAGATGGGTTGTGTATTTATTCATCCCGCACAACCACGGAATGGGTCCTATTTCTATATCCCGGGGATCCCTCCAGGTCCTCTCTTAGGAAGACTCATACTCCAAGCTCAGAGGATGCTGCAGGCCTATTCATAAGCTGGGACCATGCACGGCGGGGCGGCGGAGGAATTTTTTCTGTCAAATTAAAGCAGGAAGTACCGATCCTTGTGTTGTTCACTTCCTGGAACCAGTTCTTTCTTATATGCAAGTAAAGGGGGATTGATTTTCTTATGAGAGTTTCTTGAAAGATGCCTTTTTAAGTTGAGACACGTGTCACTTCATTTAAACTTTTAGTAAAATTTCTACAAAATTTTAAACATGTGCAATTTAACATTGGAGTCTACGGGAGACTGAATTAGTGGTGTTATGCCATGAATCACAGCATCATCTGCTGTCCTGACCTCATCTACCTATAACATAAAAATACAGCATGGGAGATAAATCTAGTAATACAAAGAACACCATTAACTTCACATGAATCACAGCATCATCTGCTGTCCTGACCTCATCTACCTATAACATAAAATTCTGTATGGGAGATAACTCTAGTAATACATAAAACACCATTATCTTGGCAGCATCATCTACTGTCCTAACCTCATCTACCTGTAACACAGTGTAGAGTCTGTCAAAAGAAATTCCCAGTGAGAGAGATGTATGCTCTCTCTTTATTTCAGTTAAGGTGTTCTTGTTCCCGAGAGAATTTCTCATATGGATATACTATCATGCTTTCAAATTTTGGCATTTTTGTATTTTTTCGTATTTTGCAAATGCTATTCTGACCACCTTTTTATAGTGCCCATATATCACTATTTCATAAATTTTCTTTCAATTGACTTGATAAGTACCCTGTGTTTGTCTTTTTGTTGTATTGTTCACTACCTTTGGAGACTAGTGCTTTTGTAAGGCGATGGATGACAGTACTTTGCCAGTTAATTTAAAATTTTATGTTGGTTGACGATCCTGCATCCATGGGCTCAAAACAACATGGATGAAGCATTGTTCGACTATTAGCAATCAAATCTGCTCAAACCTGTGCAAGGGGCCATCTTGACCTACTATGAGGTATGAGCAAAGCTCATTGTTGAAGGCCTCCTGGTGACTTCAAGATGAAGAACAACAATACAAGCAGTGTCCTATTGCATGGTTTTACCATGTATTTGTAGAAACTTTGTCTCATGTGCATTTACTCCATATCCCTTCATTGATTATGTAGTAAATACTTTAGGGGAGATAAATCTAGTAATATGCTTATTACCATGGTGTGAAAATTTAGACAAGATTTTTAAAAAAATTCATAATATCTCTATCAATAGTTGGCCATGGTCGCAAAAATAGTAAGGACCAGGTGTCGTTTAAACTTGTAAAATGTTTAAGTTTGCAAATATTTTTGTTGCCATCTAAAGATTTGCTGATAAAAAAATCATTTTAGATTTCCGAGTTTTCCAAAACTTCATGATGCTGGTGCTTAGAACTAATATCACATTACCACTTGATGGTGTTGAGTTTTCAGTGTCAAACAGGAAATATAACAAGACTTACTTGTTTTTATCTTATCCTGGGCTTTTACTAAAATAAAACTGTCTTGTTGCCATAACCAGCAAAGTGACCTACTACTTTCATTAGAATAAACTAGATTTGATAAAATAGAGGGCACTATGAGACTAGACAGGCAGAGTTCAAGTCTAAAGCAACAAATCTGGCACATTGATTGGTTCAGCAGATTAAAGGGCAAGTAGAGCCTTATAAAACTGCTAAGAAGACTCTAATGGCAAATAATACTTACATTATAATAGAACTGATCTGGTATAATTTTAAGTCTGGTAAATTTATCTTTATTTGGAATCATTCTAGTTTTGTTGTCTGGATCTACTCCATGCCAACAGAACTGGTGAAGCCTAAAATAATATCACATTTTATTACTTAAGTAAATTGTACACTTAGGCCATCTTTGTGCTTTACAATATACAATAATTTTAAGGTGATGTGTTTCCATATTTAAATACAAACTGTAATTTCTGACGTCACAATTTACAAAGGATATGAAGTAAATTTTGACTTTGAAATTTTTGGTTTGTGTTTAAATCGTCATAATATGGAAGTTACAAGTCATAAAATTGTTTCAAAATTATTGGAATAAACTGTATTTCAAATTCTATTTAACAGTGAAAATTTCATAAAAATCGGTTAAGNGTTCCTACATCAATGGCTTCTGTATTAAAACTTGAGTTTACGCCGCCGTCGCCGTCGCTGTCGCCGTCATACTTTGCACGCCTATGTCTCGCTTTCGCGACTTTCGTCGCGGGCGAGACAAAAAATCGGTAAGATTTTGATTCTAGAGAATTTTTTAAACTGGGACCATTTTTACATGAAATGCACAGGTAAATTTAAAAAGTTGACTCACTTTTGGCACTAGGCTGTAATAGAAGTTTAATTTACTCAAATTGTCAACTATTAAAAGGTAAGCTACTAATGGTTTGGTATTTTTGTGAGATTTTCAGAATCCTCTGGTTTTATCCATTCAAAAAGCATTATATCAATCCTTGCTCACTGGTGTCTGAAATCGTGTATATTTTCAAACTAAGAAGCAAACCTCCCTCAGGTATCAGGACAACACTTGACAACATGACAATTTTTTTTTATTTTGCAAATGGCTATTGCATTTCACTGAACTACACCTCAGTAATCTTATACAAATATTGTTAGTAAATGATGAACTGAATTTCAGTAGAAATATTTTATTTCAGTCATGAACTATGGACTTCTTTTATCAAAATCTAAATGCAATATGCATTATCGATCAGATAAATTATGTATTAATAAAGACATTTATCTATGATTTTGTTTTGGAGAAAAACAGTGTTTTGGTTGAATCTGCAGTAATATGTAACATGATCTTTTCTTCATTAATGCTCAAAATTTAATAATTATAAGAGCATTTTATCTTTATTTTATTTATTTGAGAAACAATTTAGTCCCAAGGATCTTCTGAGATACATCTCACATTAAACCTCTGAAGTTCATGTTTTTTACCTGAAACAATAGATGAACATTTGTATTTACATTTTGGTCCATCACTACTTTTTCTTTCACACAGGATGCTGCAATTTCTACATCACAGTAGTAAATTATGACATCACAATTCAAATCTCGATTATTCCATGACGTCAAAGGGTTATTTGAAGACGTCAAAAAACTGAGCCTGAATTCATACATTCAGCATGTGCAGAACTTACCATTCATTTGGCTTTGGCATAAATAATGTTGGTCCAAACTGTACATATCTTGTGACCTTGAATGTCTCAGTATCTTGTTTGTAAACAACTAAGGCTTCATTAGCATCAAGTGACTGCATCTGGATAGTTTCTATAGACTTGTGATGAAGAGGGTTCTTGAAGATTACACATGGTCTGGAATATGATCAGTTTAAACATGCATTCACAATATTCACAACATTTCAATATGTAATTTTGGTGCGTATTACCCACAATATTTTCCCCAGAAAGAAGAGTTGCATCATCTATGCAAACTTTGAGAAGACTCTTATCCTCTGACTGTAAACAACTTAACCTCTGATCAGAAACAACATTTGACAAAAATTATAAAATCTTTTGTTTTTATTCAGATCATTAACCTGTGTTTGTTTAAAGAAATAATTTGTCAAGAAGTTCTCAAGTTAGAATGCCCATTAGAAAAAATTTAATTGGGCAATCAAGTTTGATAATTCTTGCATCATTAACCTGTGAACTGTATAACAGTTTCTTCTGTTAAAGTGCAACATAAAAAATGCCATAAAATAGATGCATAAGATCTCATTGCACAAATAAGATAACTGGAATATGTTTTTATATTTAAATGCATGGTTTAAATTTCACAAATCATTTACACAAAATGTAAATACATGTATCGCACCCTTTTAAATGTTCAACTGTCCCATCCTTGTTTTTTACAATAGCGTATGAATTCTGGTTAATAGCATATCTTGCTAGCTGCTGAAATTTTTCTCTCCACAGAAACAACTGTAATAAAAATAAATAACTTTATTTGCACAAATAAACCCTAACGGGTTAAAGCAAAAGTATAAAATAAACAATGACACACAAATTCACAAAATATTTTCAACATATAATAAGAAGATTCATTATATTAAACAAAAATAGAAACATCACACTTCTACATCATGATGTATTCTAAACTTCTTCACTTACTAACATTCCATACAAAATATTTCTCATTTATCTCAAATTGTCCTTCATATCAAATAAGTGTTCAATGGAATTGTTACTGTAATACATTGAATTCTGGTTTGAAACAATGTAAATAGATATCTATTAGAAGGCTTAAAACACTGGTAATTGATGCAAAAGATGCATATTTGTGTTTGTATTGAAAGTTCAGTACATTAAGAATTATGATGGGTGAAAAGTTTACAAATTTCTCATAATTTACACAAAAGAGACAACAGTCCCTGTTGATTCCAAGTATACAAAAATATATTTTTTTGCAATCAAAGTGCTCTAACATTAAACTTATTGATAACTATATATCATGTCAAAACTTGCGTCAGAAGGATCCCACAATTTCGATCCTGAAACTCTGGGCAAAAGTAAAATTGAAATAAGTGTGGATTCAAATTCTGTTTGACACACTAATGTATAAATACAGTAATTTGCTGGACACAGTGATGTCTTGAAGTTTTATCTATTTATATTTAAAAATTTTAAAAAATTTATAAGATTAAATTATAAAATTATAAAATTATAAATTAAAAAAAATTTTTATAAATATGAATATTTTCATATATATTCATGAAGAGAAAAGTTCATGATCATTATTGTTCATGAATAGTTCATGAATACAGATACTCTCATCCTTCATGAATTGTTCATGAACAAAAAAGATCATATGAATATAAATATTTTATATCATAAATATATAAATATCATATAAATATAAATATTTGAAAATCGCTTACACAATACAAATCATCGTTTCCAATCTTCAGACGGTCAGACAAAACTTCAAATTATTCCCACTTAAACAAGCAGAGAAATCTTTGAAAGAAAAAATAGTTGATGGACAGATTGACATAGCGAAAACTATAGGGCATCTGCATCTTGACGCAGGGCCCTACATATGTAGAATTTTATTTTTCAGTCTAAAGCTACATATAGCTATATATACATGAAACAGTAGAACTTCAGGGGCTCGAACACCAAAGGGACCAATAAAAACAGTTCCAGCCACAGAGGTGTTCAAGTTAAAGAGGTCAAACTATGTTCAAACTTGAACAAAAGGACCAGAAAATGGTTTGAGACATTCATGGTGTTCAAGCTTTCACAGTTGTAGCCAGCGAAGTTCTACAGTAAAAAGAAACATTAATAATTAAATGAGTGTATGCAAAAAAATGAAGAAATTTACCCTTTTTGGTCCCTCTTCAATCCTTGCTTCTCCAGCATGGTTATAAACAAGTGCCTTAAAAAAAAGAACAAAATATAGACAAGGTTACTCAGCATGGTAATAAACAAGTGCCTGAAAATAAAGAACAAAATATAGACAAGTTTACTCAGTATGGTAATAAACAAGACTTAGTGCCAGAAAATAAAGAGAAAAATATAGAAAAGGTTACTCAGAAGCAGACCTGTCAAGTCTCACACAAAATGTGTGAGATTCACACTTTTGGGGCAAATTTTCTACGTTATCTTTTTTTCCCTTTGATCTTCTACATTTTTCTTCACAAAAATTTGGCAGCACTGAAGTAGCTGTTTATAAGTCTTTCTAGACAGCAATCATATGTTTTGTGAAAAAAAAATGGAAAAATGTTCTCTTTGTTCAAGATGCACCAGTACATGATAGTGTTTGGTGTCAAGTTTTTAACATAATTAACAATGAAAGGATATGGAGTAAATGCAAATGAGACAAAGTCTCTACAAATACATGGTTATAATAAGCAATGGAACAATACTTTTATTGTTGTTCTTCATCTTGAAGTCACCATGAGGCCTTCAACAATGAGCTTTATTCATACATGTACCTCATAGCAAGTTCAAGACGGCCCCTAGCACCGGTTTGAGCGGAATTCATTGCTAATTGTCAGGCAACACTACATCCATGCTTTTTAACCTAATGATCCATGGATGCGGGATCGTCAACAAACATAAACTTAACTGGCAAAGTATTCTTACAATCGCTGTCATCCACTGCCCCACAAAAAGACGAGAAAAGACAATCACAACATTCAAACAACCATGGGGCACTCATCGAGCCAATTGTAAGAAAACTTGGCATAATAAAATCATGAGATGTGGGCACAATAAACAGGTGGTCAGAAAAACAATATTAGATTACAAAAAATTTAAAAAGGCCAAAATATGAATGTGTGATAGCGTATCCATATGAGAGATTCTCTCAAGAACAAGTACACCATAACTGAAATGTATATAGAGCATACATCTGATTACTATGTGTTTTTCTTAAACATGTCTGCCAATTAACTTATATTTTATGTTTTTAGACTGCAGATCAAAAAGTGGAAGCTCATGAAAGAGAGTTATTTCAACATTACATGTATACATTACATAAACTTATTATTTCAGGCATTATTTCAATAAGTCCCACATTTTTTTTCTTACATTGTATTATATATAATATCAGAAGTCCATTATTAGTAGAAGTCAGCAACTCGTAATACATCAGTAGAACGGTGTTGTCCCAAGACTACCGCTGTGATTCAAATGAGATTTCATGCGAGAAGACTAAAAATAGTAGCTAAAAATTCATGACCAGAAAATAAATGTTGCATTATGGGTGCGCTACAGTTAATATATGCAAAATCTAAAAGGACAATTTATATTCGTTGCGTGTTAAGCGCTACCCCATCAGCTTTTCAGATAAATATGATAATTAATAACTGATTAATTACAGATGTCCCAATATAAAACTGCAAAATAGAGATACTAATATGCATATATGAAATAAAGGGCTAAATCCAAACTTATTATTTTTGAGCTTTTTAGAGAAAGTAGACTGAAAGTACAGACAAAAAGTAATGTTCACATGTTTAAAAATGAATAGGAATGTATTGTTTCTTTTTTTTTTTCATTTTGTTAACTTTTTAGCTTACCAATATACCGACATTAAAGCTAAATATCATAGAATTACTTTTGGTGAAGTTGTTAAAATTAATATACTTCGTAATTCTGCAATAAAATGCGTAATCAAGGAACAGATTCTGGCAATATATATCCACTTTTATTATAAAATAGTAAGGTCGCAGAGGTTTTCTCGACAAATATTTGAATTTTTTTTCATGTTGCATAGCATTTACATGAATTATGAGAATTATTACATAAGCACATGGTTACAAATGTGTCACGGAGGCATCTGCTGTGCATTTGCAATTTCATTATTCGGATTCTTTTCGATAACCATTTTTTTTTTAATTATTTTCACAAAAATCCACATTCACAACATTATACATTAAATTAATTTATCCTTAAAAGATCTTGAAGGAAAAGTTTAATTTTAAATTATAATGTATTTTTTGTATTAAGATTTTTTTCATTAATCTCTTCAAATTATGATTATAATACAAAACTTTCCATTTTTCCTATTTTTGGAGATAATTCTACCCTGGGTGGCTTGATCAGTGTTGACATTTCTCATTATCACATGTTCGAACTGTAATGATTATTTGACTGTGATTAATTAACAAGTACTTGTTTTTGTGATAAAACTTTTACCCATCATTCTGTACTATACAAACAAGATTGGGAGGAATACCCCGTAGACGGTATTACTGATAATGGCCTAATCTGGGGACAACGCCGTCACAAAACATATTGAACGAGTTGCAGACCTCTACTAATAATGGACTTCAGATAATATAGTATACATGTGTCTTTCTATTACTTTTATATGGACCCCTTTTGAGGTTTGTTTTTTTTAATTGTTTTCACATCTTTTAAATGCATTTGTGAAAATTTATGTAGATGTAAAATAGAAGGTGAAATGATTGAGCGATTTATATACCTTATTGACATGATTAACCCTGTAAACTAGAGCATGTTGAAACTGGCGTTGTCGGAAGGGCCCCGCAATTTCGATCCTGAAACTCTGGGAAAAGTAAAAATCAGATGAGTGTGGATTCAAATTCTGTTTGACACACTAATGTGTTGATATAGTAATCTGCTGGATACAGTGATTTCTTGAAGTTTTACCAAACATATATAGCATTTCTTAGCTTCAGACTAAATATCAAGTCATTTAAAGTTAAAAATCAAAGTATCAGCAAAACAGAAAGTGATTCAGTGACAAACCTTTAAGTCACTCACACAATACAAATCATCATTTCCAAGCTTCAGATCAAATTTCAAACCATTCCCTATTGTAGAAGCCAACAAATCTGTGACGAAAATTTCGTTGATAGTTAAAAATCAAAGTATCAGCAAACAGGAAGTGGACACCGGAAAATGTTAAAAATTGCTTACACAATACAACTCATTATTATCAAGCTTCAGATCAAATTTCAAATCATTCCCTATTGTAGAAGCGAAGAAATCTGTGACGAAAATTTTGTTCATAGAAAAAAATCAAAGTATCGGCAAACAGGAAGTGGATACCCGACAAACTTGAAAATTGCTTACAAATACAAGTCATCATTTCCAAGCACCAGGCCAAATTTCAAATCATTCCCTATAGTATAAGCCAAGAAATCTGTGACGAAAAAATTGTTAAAAGTAAAAAAATTCAAAGTATTGGTTAACAGGAAGTAGAAGTCCGACAAACTTGAAAATCGCTTACAAGATACACCTCATCATTTCCAAGCTTTAGACCAAATTTCAAATCATTCCCACTTATACAATCCAAGAAATCTTTGACGAAAAAAATTGTTGACGGACGGACAGACGGATGGACGGACAGACAAAGTGAAAACTATAGGGCACCTGCATCTCAATGCGGGGCCCTTATTAAGTATATCAGTTCATAACGAATGTGCTGGTCAGAAAAGTGGGTGATCTAGGGCCCCCTTTAAGTTGGTAAATATTTAAAATTCCTGCAGGTTTTTCTGAAATTTTGGTTTCGGGTCCCCCTTATGGAAAAATTATGGGTCAGCCCATACCCCCTCCCATCCCCTCCTTAGCAGAAAGTCTGGATCTGTCACTGGATAACATCATGTGACATTAACCTTTGACCTACAGGCGCTATGATGTGTTTTCTTTAATCAAAAGCTATCATCTGAACAACATTTCTTCATAAATGTTTGTGTTCTGCAAATCATCTATTTGTCAAGTAGTTTCATAGAAGACCTTTAAATTAGTTTTTGCATGAGCATGATGAGATCCAATGTTAAAATACAGTGCAGCCAGAGACTTACCCTGATAAATCACTGTGATAGACATATTACTCTAAATTTTTACATGAATATCTTTTTTCCTGGTTGATCTGTCCTCATAATTTCTTTTGCATATCAAGTGGTGGAATGCATCACTCTAAATGCAAAAGAAAGCATAATGATAGAACAAACAAGAAATAAATTATACACATTTCACTAAGCAGAGTAATAGGACTATCACAGGGATTTATCACGGTAAGTCTCTGGCTGAACTGTATGTTCCCCAGCATTAGAGTTTTCAACTGTAGTGTGGACCTGCATCCAGTGATTGTGAAGGTTCCAAATTTCGTCTTGGTTCCGGTCCAAGGTAACTAACAATAATTATCTTTCTTTGGATTACTTTTCCAGGTAATCATAGCCAATAGCCTAAGTAAACACGAATTTTGGAAGGGTCACCTACATGTATGACATCTGAACTTACAGGGTACATAAATATGGAACTCCTATTGACTCCTGAAGCAGAAACTGCAAAACAAGGGATAGAACTACATAGAGATAGACTTGTTTTTGGGTGGAATTTGGACTGACTGTTTTGATTCTTACCTTCCATAATTTGTACCTCAATAGTCTACATGCACCTGATAATTGCAGATTTATTTACTCATATATATATATAAGATACTGAATCGTCTAAATGAGAAATCAGAAAATGTCTAGTGAACATGTCTTAAGGGGGACCAAAACGCTTGTCTGGCAGCTTCTCACTGATTATACATCAATATTTAACCAGTGTCTGTAGTTCTGGAACTAACCTGCTCTCCAACATCTAGAGTTTCCCAGCCAACCGTCATAACTTGGAAAATGCCAGAAGTATCGTAATGCGTTCAGGTCTCTGCGATGGTGTGTAATAAATAGAAAATGTGCGTTGAGGATTGATTTTATAGAATTTCTCAATTGAATAAACTCTTCCGGTCACGATTTGTTTACATCTCTCCAAAATTGTCTCCCTTTTATATATCAAAGCACTTAAAGCACTGTTACTGTGTAAACATTTGCGGACGTCATTGAAGACACCTTATTCGTCCATCAAAACATTCGGCCATCCTCGGCTGATTCCGGTACCCTACATCAAAGGTACGGCCAAGTAAGTCGAGTGCCACCAAGACAGACCGCAGGGAAGAATGTAGGACAGAAAGTCTCAGGACAAAAAGTAACAGACAAAAAGTCACGGACTAAAAGTCACAGGACAAAAAGTCACAGTTTAGGTTTAAAACATTTAGGACAAAAAGTCACCATTTATAAATTTTGTCTTTTGAACAATTTATTAGGATAAAAAGTAACATTTTGAATAATGAATAAATAAAAGGGAATACATTTCCTTCAATTTTATTTTAAAAATGGCATGTATGGGGTCATGATCTTGACTCGCCATTCTGTTTATTCAAGACATAAATTTAGGAATGTCTGTTCTATCATTTCCTGTATTTGGCACTGGCATGCAGTAAGTGTTGCTATTAAAATAACTCTTCGAGAATAAATAATCATGAAGGCCAATTATTTTACATGTATGGCTTATCATGTTTTTGTAGGGTTTAATTGATACACAAATATTAACTATAATTTGAATCAATATATATTTAGATAATAATTAATTATTGCTTAATTGGCATTTGACCAGAGGTGGGTACCCTGTCATCATGTCATCATTTGTGTTATTACCGGTTATAGTTTAAAAGTAAGAGACTTCTGAGGAAATTCAACCGGTCATGTTGAAATAAATGGAAGGTTTTGTATTGAATTTTTAGCTCACCTGGCCTAAAAGGTGAGCTATTGTATAATATTTTGCAATTAAAATATTAGTTTACCACGAAAATTCATGTATGTTTAAAAAAAAATCACAGTTTTTCAATTATGTAAAATGATATTTCTAAATTCCATATGTAGTTGCTGTACTTCAAAAATAATATAAATATCATTTTCAATTTCATGAGTCAGTTGATATAAATGTGTGACCATTTTGTTCTACACCTACATACACAAGAAGCAAACATTTAAGTTGTGACTTTTTGTGCACCAATGTAAAAATACAGATTGTGACTTTTTGTCCTAGCAGATTTGTGACTTTCTGTCCTGTAACTTTTTGTCCTATGACTTTCTGTCCGTTTACCGCAGGGAATTGCTACGAAATAATAACTTAGTGGATTGAAGCTATCATTACTATTTGGTAACAAGCCCCTATAGACAGACGTGTTTTTGAGCTCCAAGTGATTATGTTGTGTTGCACTGTTTGGCAAAATATATCGGAAACATTCCGCGATTTAAATCATGTAGGATATCATGTAGCTTTTTACTCAACTAAACATATTTTGCTGTGCTCCACCCATATCAGTCATCGGCTGGCGCCTCGGACTATTATGGGAGTCTCGGGATGATAACCGTCCTGATATAGAAAAGGCCATGTATCACTGTAACCTTGACCTTTGACCTACTTTCTCTAAAATCTATAGGGTTCCTTCTCTCCTGGTATCCATCAACATATCAAAGTTTCATTTCAATTGGATGTTTACTTTTTAAGTTATCATACGGATGCCAATTTTTTATGAAATTTTCAGTCTATTTTCAGTCACTGTGACCTTGACCTTTGACCTACTTTCTCCAAAACCAATAGGGCTTCTCCCCTCCTAGTATCCAACAACATATCCAAGTTTCATTTCAATTGGATGTAAACTTTAGTTGAGTTATCATCCGG
>MJUU01068844.1:0-13324 GCA_002080025.1 Modiolus philippinarum
TTTCATCAATGTGGCAGGGACAGTGAACCGTGAATATTACCGCAGTCACAATTACGTCATTATCTCTGGTACTAATTAACACAAATGTGTCAACTTTTTGACATTGCATTCACTTAATACAAGATGGACCCCTGCTAATAACGCCATTCTGTTGACCACTAGCGGATTTTAAACGTGTAGGGCGGACAAAAAAATGGATGCAAGGTTTTCATGTTGTACAGTGGTTACTGTTCTTATGCTATTCAGTAAAATTGTTGCATTAGTTCACATAGACCCTTCTGGATTCAGCGATTGGTTCAAACCAAACTTGGATGAATATGAAAACAAACCTCTTGTCTTCACAAAACCAGTTCCAAAATGGATCAAGGGTACCTTGGTAAGTGAATCTAAAAGACGCATTGGGGGGGGGGGATATAAATTGCAAAAGCATACTCGAAATATGTCAAAGAAAAAAACGCACTTTTTGTATTGAATAGAGTTTCAGTTTACACATTCATCTTGTCAGTTCTATCTAGACAGGGACTATACATTACTATGTAATGTATAGCCCCTGATCCAGAGAATAAAAATCTTCTACAAAATAGGAAATATCTAAAGTTTCATTGAATACAAATACAACGGCAAACGAATACCGAATCAAGAGCGAGGAAAGCAAATTTTCAAGGTATTTATTCATTCTTATTTTATTTTTTATCATTATCATTAATTTTATCATTTTTATTCATCATTTACCCAAGCTTGATATTATATATGTAGTCATGTTTTTAGATACAAAAACGTATAGACATTTTTTAATGTTTTGTTGCAGCTTTGTCTATGATTAAGAGTTCCGTTCAAATGTACGTAAAAAACAACGTGTATATATTAAAATTAAAAAGAGGTAGTTTTTTTTCTCTTACTTTTTGTGTCATTATTTTATTATTTTTTTCGGAAAGGGGGGGGGGTACTAATTTCTTTGAATAAGAGATAGTGTAATATGTTCCTTCATTTCCCTCTCGGAGTCGCCTCATGACCCGGTCATCTATCGAACATATCTATCCAATATTTACTCTGGGCAGTGTGTAATAGCTATATGATGTAATGATCGCCGTGTGTTACATTTGTTATTATGTAACACAAACTAAACCTTTCAGATGTAAATACCTATTATGGTACCTTAGATAGTTGTTTAAATTCTATACAATGGTCAATAATGTAACGAAGGGGATTCTTCGGAATATTTTTTTCCAGAAAAGGGGACTATGGATATTTTCTCGTAAAGATTTTTGCAGAATGTAACAAAGATTTTTCTTTATTTTTTTTTATTTTTTAGACCTCGAAAACATAATGGAAAACTCGGTTTTCGCGTAAACCGTTTTTCGTCAATGTTGATTAGAAGTACTAATAAAATCGTTAAATACACATTTCTACACATCTTACTGTATAAAAAATAATAAAAAAAGATATCTAAAAATTATACAAAACCATTTTTGTCTCTAACACAATCTTTCCTGTGTCGGATAAGAACTAATAAAATCCATTGGCGTATTGAAATAGTGTAGTGCCCCATGACAATATTATGGCTTTGACATTTAACACAATCTGGGCACACAGAAGCTATAGTTAGTCGTCATATAAGCGAGAGGTTGATGCATCATTAAACCTGGTTTAACGGCATTTTATTTATAAAATGCCCGTTCCAAGTCGGGAATATGACGGCTTGCCAAAAATTGTGTTTCCCTGATTCAGTCGAATGTTATACGGATTTTCCTTACTGGTCTCTTCCTTTGATCGATTCGGACTTTTGTTGTCACTTTTATCCAATCAGAGGCCAAAAGTTTGTCAACTTGTAATTCAATCTTAAATTTTGTAAATCCGTGGTGTGATATTTTACAAGAAAATTGGAGGGCTACAAAATGGTTCGATAGTCACAAAAAGTGCAAATTTTCTATGAAAACTATACAAGTATTATAAACGACATGAAATGTTTTCCCTGACTGCCGCATGCAGATATGTCCGATGAAAGAATAACGGCATGAAACTACGAAGGACTAGACCAAACTTGAGGGGATGTTCTATTGATGAGGTCAATGCAGAAATTTATTGACACGAGAAATGTATATTGACCGAGGACGAAGTCAATATACTTTTTCTCATGTCATTTTCCGTTTTTTACAAAATTTTATCTTTATAGCTTTTTAGATAAATAAATTTTCTTCTAAATTTCAAAATACCGACATGAAGCTAACAACCATGGGTTAAATTCTAATTGATTAATGAATTTTCGCCAATTTTGGTTTTGTTTGCACTTTATGTTCCATAGAGAGTCTTTGAACTAAGACTACTCGGGATCAAATAGACTAGACTCAGTAATAAATCATATAAGAAAACATTATTTTTATCAAATGATTTTAATTATCTATCTTTATTACTAAGGCACTACGAAAAGTCAATTTGTTCATTATTAAATATAAAACTGGCCTATATTTTACGGAAAGGCAACTCGACTTTTTATTGGCAACTCTCTCACATCGACTTAAATATAACTCGAATAATTCCACCCCTCTCCGTATCCGATTCTCTCCTTCAACGAGGAAGAATGAAGCGATCATAGGGAACGACTGGATTATTCGGGTTAACTTAAATAAATTTTGCAAATGTATGAAAACAAGGCTTGCCGAGTTTTTAAATATTTGAAAATTTATTAAACAAGATGTGAGAAATTCCATTATTAACGTGTTTAAGTTGTAGAAAATGTTTCTCTAATGACATAATGTAAATCACCGAGGATTATATTCTGAAAAGTTTTGGCGGGAAATTTCTCGTGAGTTTCTCTCTCTAGAGATGAGAAATATTTTTATTACACCGGTCAGGCGTTGGTTAAATTTGTTAGAAATTAGAGTAAAATGCATGCTCATGGGAACAAATTATATCAAATCACAGCACTCTAAAACAAAAAAAATAAGAAAAATAATACTATTACTAGATTTGCAATTGCAAGCAATAGCTAATGTCACCCCAGACTCCCTACTCGATGATTCCATCTTGTTCGCAGCCTCAAAATCTACCTAGAAATCAATTTTCGTTGAATTCCGACAACGTTGAAATTTTGACGTACAATGTATTTTGGCGGCCATCTTGGAAATGGCGGCCATTTAGAAAATTTTTAAATGCACAACATACAACTTCAGATGGTGGTCCAACATTGTGCAAAGTTTGAAAACAATCCATCCGGCCATTTCAAAATAATCGCTCGTTTGAAATTTTTTGTCGCATAGATTCCTTCCTGTATCTTACTGAACATTAATAAAAAATATGAACTAATTCCTATAAGCAGTTCCTGAGATATAGAATCCCCAATTTTTCAACGTAAATTGGCGGCCATTTTGAAAATTTTAAATGCACAGCATACAACTTCAGATGGGGGTCCAACTTTGTGCAAAGTTTGAAGTTCAATCCATGCAGGCATTTCCAAATAATCACTCGGGCAAGACTATTGGAAGAACTTAAGAAGAGGAAGGGAAAAAAAAGAATGATAATAATAATCAGAAGAAACGTAGAATAACAACATGTCATTTGCAAGTGCAAGCATGTCACCCGGACAACTAATTCGATGATTCCACCTTGTTCGCAGAGTGAAAATCTACCTAGAAATCAATTTTCGTTGAATTCAGACAAAGTTGAAATTCCAACGTAATTTGGCGGGCATCTTTGAAATGGTGGCCATTTTGAAAATTTTAAACGCACAGCATACAATCGTAGCTACTCGGCTATTTCCGCTACACTAAAAGATAACATCCAGTAAATGGCCGAGTAGTTACGATTGTTCAGATGGTGTTCCAACTTTGTGCAAAGTTTGATATGATTCCATTCAACCATTTCAAAATAATCGCTCGGACAAAATATTTGGAAGAAGAAAAATAAAAAGAAGAAGAAGAAGAAACGTAGAATACCAACATGTCACCCGACAAAGTCTGGGGTGACATAATAATAATAATAATCAGAAGAAACGTAGAATAACAACATGTCACCCCAACAAAGTCTGGGGTGACATAAATAATTTTCAATTATATACTATTTATGTTTTGATAAGAGGTGTCAGTCTCTAACGAAAGGTGTGAGAAAGCAATATCTCGATCAAATGTTTGTAAGGAAAGATTATAATGTTGGTCAGATAAACATTAACTTATTTAGAAATTTCTTTGTGACCACTGTGTTTGTGACACAATTTTACGCAATGTATTGTACGGAAGCTTGTAAGGGACATAACAATTTTTTACACATTTTTTTTTATTTGCTACTGGGACTAAATATGTCAGTTTGCTGTTAGTAATTCGTATTTTTTAGATTACAAAACATAAATTGTACTTACAAAATTGTAAATTGTGAGTACAATTAGTAAAATGTAGTTGTTACATGATTTTGGTCCATATTTGAACGGAATATTAGAGGAAAGGACGACGGGGTAGCTAAAACCATCCCGTTGACAACTTCGAAAAGAGGATTTAGCAAAAAAGCAAAGATGGGTTTTGGATGAGTGGGACATTTTTTAGTTAAATGTTGATTATTTGATATTTTCATATTACCATACATTACCATACATGATTTTGTTATACAAAATATATTTAGAGGCATTTCAATTGAAATTTCATATGTAAGAAGGCTTGATTTCATAGTCAACAGAAATTATTATACTTTATGCAAATTTCTTTCATTATCCGGTTATTTCATTGGGTAACCGGCATTTGTTAATTTTCAGTAACGTCTCATTAGCCACGCCCATCCTTACCAACATGTATTAATTTTTATTCTAATATGAGAACAATGGAAACCATGACGACTAGCCATATGAAAATATGAGCGACTTCTCAACAGACTTTACGCTGAAATTGACGACGTCACAATATGTTTTGTGCACAAAAACGTCAGTAAATCTGAAGTAATGACTGTCGTTACCGTGTACACTATAGGTCCGCTCATATCATAAAATTTCATATTAGAATCGAAATAATTCATGTTCGCCGGTGGTTTGTAGTCGATTTACATATGGGTGTCCATTATTTTCGTTTATTTTACCCCTCGCTCCGCTACGCTACGCTCTGGGTAAAATATTAACGAAAATAATGGCCACCCATATGTAAATCTCCAACAAACCACTGGCACCCATGAATTATTTCTTAAGCAACATGTGTTAAAAGTAAAACATATTATTATTATTTTCAAATGTAACGTACATCAGCATTTATTGTATTTAAGCATTCAGTATAATAAAAATCATAATGCCCTTGGATGAAGGTGTTAGTTCGATTAACACACTCGGAGAAAAATTATCACCCTCGACGTTGTCTCGGGTGATAATTTTTACTTCGTGTGTTAATCTACCCTAACACCTTCATCCAAGGGTTTATATTATGTCCTTAGCTAGCTGTCAGTAACTGCGAGCATTTGTCCGGACAGTACTGTGTGTATTGTCTTTATGTTTTATGTACTTCATTGTAAGGGTACTCGTCTAGATAAGTTGGACTTTTTTCTAGTTTGATTATTACTGTGAGTCTTTTTGTGTATTTATTTTTCAGCCATTCACCACACATAGGGGGAGGGTTTGGATCCAAGAAAACGAGTTTAACCCCACCGCAATTTTTGCACATGTCCCAAGTCAGGGATATGTTGGTCATTGGCTTTTACTTGTCTTCTTATAAAAGTTTAGTTTCTAGATATTTGGGTTATTGGATGTGGCTTGTTTCCATTGATTTATTCGCTTTTTTTACCCTTTGGGGGCCATTTAGGGCTTGCTATATGGTGTGAGGTTCCTCACTGTGTTGAAGACCATACGGTGACCCTAGATGCTGTGTTTGGGTAGTTTTAACCTGGATATGGGATGTTGTCTCCTTGACATTTACCCCATTTCCTTTCTTTTCCATATGACGAATCTTTCGACGGAAATTGTGGGTAAATTATAGCATAAATTTTCAGATTTTAAGTATTATGTTTGTGTTAAGTATTTGCGTCCCAATAATTCATATCAAGAGGTTGATAAATGTGTATTTGTTACTGAGTTAATCATGATTGTTATATGTATTGCCCTTCATGGGCCCATTATTGGAGAAAGTGTTGATGACGCATGCTCAAGAGATGAGTTATAGGTTTTACATGCAATTCATATTATTTGTAACACATTAAGGCACCGTTTTTCTGATCTGGTATAAAAAAATTCTTGATACATGTATCAGAAATTCGGATTTTTTACATTATCAAAGATTATTTCCTGATATGGATCCGCCATAATTTATTCAATCTAGTATAGAAGTATGTTTCTAACTAAAGAAGGTTTTCGAAGTTTAATAATTAGTTTTTAAATTGACTAATGGTCTGCAAAATTACTGCATCGCTCATTTGATTGTTTCCGAAGACCAATGATGGACTGCCGTGTAGGACATAAATTCGGATTGAGACATTACACTAAAACATTTCTGACTGAACTTATAAGATTTGGGATACAGTTATATAGATAACCAGAAAAAATTCTAATTACAAATTTTGACAAATATTTCAATTTGTGCGTATGCATTTAGAAATGTTCATACTTTTAACCGTAATGTGCACATTAATGCGCATGATAAAAGAATGATCAAACCTGCAAAAGGCAGAGGAAAATAAATTATATATATTTAAGAAATCGTCTTATTCATAAGGGTTATAATTACGGTATTGTCGTCAAGTCATTACGTATGGCCTTCTTTGGTATTAACATTGATTTTTTTGATAAGGTCTTTGCATTTTAACTATTTAAACGCATTCTAAATTTCTAAAATCTGTATTGCATGGACACGGGTTACATGGGTTATGTATTCCGGTATATGCATGAAATCATTATGAATAGAATAGAATATTTTATTGACCAAATCATGGCCCACAAGGGGCAAATGACAATAACATTCATAATTGATACAATACAGCCATTATGCTTAACTCTTCACAGGGATCTTGGTGGAAGCTGTATAACTTAATTTGCCAGTTGATAATGGGTCTGGAACTGGCATGTCAGTTAACTGCTAGTAGTCTTTTGTGATTTCATGTTTATGTCCGTATATTTAGTTCTCTCAGTTTAATTTTTCACAATTGACTCGGTCCTGTTGTCAACTGAATTTTACTGTTGCTACTATTGTATTTGGCTAGGGGGTCGGGAAGGTTTGGGCCCAATAAAACTAGTTTAACCCCGCCGCAGCAGGTTTGCGCCTGTCCTAAGTCAGGAATTTATTAAGCCTTTGTGTGTCTTGTCTGTTTTCTAGATAGTTTACGTTATGTCTATAGGAGTCTAGGATGATGTTTATTTCGCTGGACTTGATTGCTCTTTGTTCAGGGGCCGACTCCGACCTGCCGTTGGGTGTGGGGTTTTCTCACCGTTCATTGAAGATCTTATGGTGGCTACTCCCCTTTGGGTCGTTGTCTCTTTGACACATTCCCCGTTTCCCTTCTTTTTTCTATTGTAGACCATGAAAAAAATCAATATACATGTATGTCTCTGCTTATAATGTTTTTTTTAAATGTCCATTAGAATTGGCCCTCAAGAGGTACATATAAACAATTTAACATGACAATATACGCTCACGTATGTAAATCAACATATATTAATAATGAGTGCACTCAAGTGCAACCATGGCGAGGTTTCTGCTAATTAATAAATATGCATTTATAAATATTATGATGATTATTATAAACATGATTAATATTTTTTTCTGTCTTTTGCCTTATAAAATATTTACAATTATATACATAAGTAAGCGTTATGTAGGCTGCAAGCCTAGGTTGCCATCCTCGTGTCTAATACAAAACGAGATAGCAAAAAATTGAGAGGTAACTCGTCTGCAAAAGGCACCAAGGGACCTAATGGCTCGCACCAGAGACATATAATTATTTAATTATATGTCTCTGCTTCTGCTTGCACAGACTTTGCCTGAATTATATTGCCTGAATTATATATAAATTAATAAATTAATCAATTACTAGGAAGGGCTTCAAGAAAGGATTGCCATCGTTGTGCCAAGTGCAGATATGTTAGCAGTATGGGTAACATAACCGGTTAAATAGCTCCTGCATATCTTTCAAACTTAGTTCCTCCGACGGCTCTCGGGTTGATATTACGACCTTGGGCTGATAAATAGGGAATAATACAGGGCAAAATCCGTATCGCATGCCGTATCATCCCTCGACCAATATCAGCCCTCGGGCCAGAGGCCCTCGTGCTGATATTGGTAACTCGGGATGATACGGCATGTGATACGGATTTTGCCATGTATTATACAGTTTATCATATATTTAAACGGAGGACTACTAATTCGAAAAATACTGTCAAGAATTGAAATCGGTAAGAGAAAATGCATGTATTTTGTGAAGATGAAAATTTCAAAATGGGCGGAAAGGACTAGAAGTTTTGGACTAAATCTAACATGTAAAACAAAAAAGTTTGCTAGAATATTTAACTGATCCTCACAAAACAATTTCACCCCAAACCAATCTTTGTTGTCCTCCAAAAAATTTTTTTTTGCCCAACCCCCCCAAAAAAAATTTTAACCCCCGAAATTTTTTTTAATAAAAAAAAATAAAATTGAAAAAAAAAATTTTCGAAAAAAGGTATGTGATAAAGGTTAAGCCATGCGATAAAGGGTAAGCCATGCGATAAAGGGTATGCGATAAAGGGTATGACGTCATAGTGTGAATACGGAATGAACATCATGCACTGTATCACATATTCAAAACGTCTGTATTTATTACTAAACATATGATAAAGGGTGATAAAGGGTGTGATATGAAAATTGCCATGTAATAATCAATAATTATTGATCCTGTTCATTATCAGATATTTGAAGCTATGATCAAAATCATGATCATTGATCAAGAACATGATCAGAATATAAAATGCACCCTGAATCCATACATATTTTTCGAATGTAATTAAATCGGAACTATTTTTGCCAATTGTTTTCCTTTGTCGAGCTTTAGCCTTGTTTTGTTTTACAATGGTCTGTCCAACTAAAGACAGTCTCCTCGAATTTGCTATTGATAAAATGCTGCATAATATGACATGGGCATTCCAATGGGACCTTGAAGTTACACATCTAGTCGACGATTACTTCAACTTAGAATTTTTTACTCGTGTTCTTTGCACCGGAAAAGTTTTTATTTCAAAAGGATTCCAGCTTGCTGATATGTAAGGCATTCATTTCCATCTTCAATTACACAAAAGTTCAGATCTCGAATGTTCGTCAATCGTAGCTACTTGGCCTTTTCCGCTACACTAAAAAATGTGGAGTAAATGCACGCGAGACAAAAATAGATCGCTTCATCTTGAAGTCACCATGAGACCTTCAACGAAAAGCTTTGCTAAATCCTCATGGTAAGTTCAAGACGGCCATAGCACCGGTTTGAAGGGTATTCGTTGCTAGAATGTCAAGCAATGCCATACCCATGTTCCTTTATCAATAGACGCAGAATCGTCAACAAACATTAGATTAACTTGCAAAGTGTTCTTACCATTGCTTTCATCCGTTATCCCGTTATCCAGTAAATGGCCGAGTAGTTACGATTGAATTCAAATTCAAATTCAAAGTTTTATTTAAAGTCGATATGTAGTAATCAATACATAACACAAGCTTAAGTAAAAGCTTTTAGCATCGACTATTTCCAGGGTGTATCAATTCAGCAGAAAAAATCACGATATTTTCAGAACTGTGATGTATTGAAAGTAATAATATTTTCACGTTTACGAACAATTCTAGTCCAATAAATCAATTTACATAACAAAAATGATTACTTTTTTATTTATTATAGATACGAAATGGAGGAGGACGACATGAAATGGGCCAAAGGAAAACTACGCATGTTTTTGATTCTTATGCAAAACTGCACAGCTTTAGATTTTACGGAAACGGTTCAGCTTCATTTTCGGCAAAATTCATTTATTCGGAATACTATAATAAATCTATATCGGCAAATACAATTGCGCCGTATATGCAAATGGACCTCGTAGATCCACCTTTCTCTATGATAGAAATTATGGAGCAATTTTATCATAACATGGACAACACAAATGTTAACGTGTATAGAATTTACAACCATGCAAAAAAAGTTTATGAATACATGACAATGACTGATATATGGAAAGTTTATCAAATAGACAGAGACTTAAATACAATTTCCGCTATCGTACCCAAATCAGATGCAAGTGAAATGTTTTACGTTCCAGCTGCTTTATCATCAGCACATCCAATTAAAGAATATGGTAGAGACAATTATTTTACATTTCTTACAAGTATTAGTAAAATACCAGGACTTAGTAGTAAAATGACATTGTATAGAATGAATACAGTTGCCAAGCGAGAAAAGTTAGTCTCCTGGGATATAAGTGAAAATCGTTACATTCATTCATTTTCCGTAACTAAGAATTATGTTATAATTGTGGCACCACCAATTACTGTAGATGCTTTTAAATTATTAACCAAGGGATATGTATTTGGTGCACTCGAATGGAAAGACAAAGCTCCAACTTACATTTATCTGGTTGATTTACGAACAATGAAAGTCAACACGTTAAAATATGATTCGTTTTTCTTTTTTCACCACATTAATGCATATGAAGAAAACCACGAAATAAATGTTGATCTCTGTACATTTGACAATGCAACAACAATAAAAATGTATGAATTTGCAATTTTGAATAAACCAGAAATACGTAATAATATGTTGTTCAGCCATAGTATAAAAAGGCTTGTGATAGATCCAGTAACATTTTCTGTAAAAGGAAGGGGTTTCGAATCGTCCCCGAAAGTGCCGTACTCAACTAGAATTGATTTTCCCGTGATTAATGAAAAATTTCGGCATTTGAAATACTGCTTCGTTTATGGAATAGCTCAGAAGATAGACAATGTTAATCTTGATAGATTTGCTATCGTCAAAAAGGATTTATGCAACCCAAAGGGCGATAAATCTTGGATTGTAAGAAACAACTATCCTTCAGAGGTAACATTTATACAAACTCCCGGAAGTACCAGAGAGGATGATGGCGTCTTGATTAGTCACGCGTTCAATGGTATATTGAAGCAGACAAATTTAATCCTTCTTAACGCTACCACAATGGAAACTATTAGTCAATCACGATTACCTTCACACATTCCGATGGCATTCCACGGCCGATTCTTCCCTGATCATTGATAGTGATCTTGATTACAATTTCGCGGCATTCCGGTGGCTTTCCATGGCCTTTCACATTCCGATGGCCTTCTATGGCCGATTCGACTGTCAAATTAAGATGACTCTAAGACCACAGTATACAGTTTACAGACATTTATTTTTATTTCTTTCCATAGACACTTTTGTTTTGCTTTAACCTTTTTGTATTTTCATTTAGGGTCATCTCACTGGTCCGACAATGACCGTCGGACAAATGGCTGTAGGACCAGTGACGTGATCCCTGTTTTTATGTATTTTTGATGGGAATAGTTAGATGATCACTGTAGAGCTACACAGAATTTCTTTGTTTTTTTTTATTAAAAAGGTAAGAAATATATAACGAGTTTATCTTGAAAATACCCTGTTAGTGCTACAAAAAGCTTTAAAATCTTGTCACTTCTTTTAAACAAGCATGAAAACAGGCAAGCTAGTGTCGCCAAAAAAATCTTCTTTTAAACTTGGTATGTGCAGATATTATATTCCGTTTGGGAATGGCTTGACTGCATAATAATACACTCGTTGATGATTTCGCACGGATCTAGTACGATTTGGTCGCGAACTTGATTCATTCCTTCAGTTTCCTAGATCATGCTCCGTTCACATCCACGAATTGTTCTTTACAAACATTTGTAGTAAATCAAAAGCAGTGGTAACTTTTTTTTCTGTGTCGCTTACGTTCACGTCGTTCGTCCGTTGTTGCCGTCGCAGAATCTATCACATTTCTTCTCAGGAACAAATACCCAAGCATTACGTAATGATTTAGCATGGGTATCAGTATGGGGTCTGTACCGTGTATTAGTTTGGGATCTCTCGCATGCCCACTTGCTGTTTGACGGAACTTGGAATATTTTGGGGTCTTGAAAATTTCTGTCGCATTTTCCTAGCTAGGAACCACATATCTTATCCTTTTGCGATTCAGCAGGAAGTATTAGAATGAAGACCTGTACTGTTGGACAGAGCTTGCGTCGGCGCCACAAAACAATTTTGTCACATCTTTCTCGAGAACTGATTATTTAAAAAAGTTTTAGTCATGTTCAGGCTTAAACTCGTTTGCCTCTGTTGTCAACCTATCCTGCACAAATAAGTAAACCATGTGCCCAATTGCAGAAATTACAAATGCACCGAGGAGACAATAGATAATAATCATGCCGTATTTCGTAAATCGTGCGCACATCTATAGAAGATGCTGAAGTTGTATATCCCAAAAGTTGCAATTAACCTCTATGTTAATGAAATTGCTGCGTTCACACGTAATGCATTATCTGATACGTTTCCGATAAAACGTTTTAATTTAATACGTTTTAGAAATTGATTACGTTCACACCGCTATTCCAAAAACGTTTTACGAAACGTTTCGAAAACGCAATACGTTCACACGATTCTTTCGCATCTGAAACGTTTTAGGTTTCGCTAACTTAAGTCATATATATAAAATTCATAAAACAGGTCGTTGTTGATCACGAATTGTTTTATTTTCATAGCTACACACATTTACTTAGTGTGAAAACCGTTTTGAACCTCGAAGTCCCGTATTTTTGCCTTGAGTTATGACGTCACATTTTACGCTGCTACTCATTTACCACCAAATCGTCTTGCGAACTGAATTGAAATTAGTTCTTTCAAGATTTTATTTGTACCGATGACCATGCTTCTGTGAAATCCTTAGAGAAAACGAATTTCGTCAGCAGAGAAATGGAAGAATATGGACTAAGACCACAAGTCCGACTTACCGGATATGCCATTTATTCTTTATGTATGCACAATATTGAGTCAAATCTTTTGCAACTCTTACTGCATTTAAAAGACATTTCATACAATTAGACGGATTGTAATGTCTCAGGTTACCCATCGAAAGGTTGTGAATTCGAATCTCGTCACCGTTACAAATCTTGAGCAAGATACTTTTACTTCGATTCTCCCATTCACTTAGCTGTCGAGGGATTTGATTTGAACATATTTTATTTGCTAAATATTACAGCAAAAAAGATCAGACACAAGTTCTGCCAACTTAGATCGTCTTCTCCTTAAATACAATGTTATATGAAATAAATGCAAAAAAGGAAAAAAAGATATTTAAAAAAAGTATGAAAGATCGAAAAAAAAAAAAAAAAAAAAAAAA
>MJUU01068845.1:0-13612 GCA_002080025.1 Modiolus philippinarum
TGGACCGAAACATGTAAAGCAGAGAAGAGAACCAATGTATTTATTTTGACAATGCTTTACATAATCTACATTAAAGTTTTGTATGCAGTATCTTCCTTTTTATTTTCAATTTCATATCGAACATATAATCATTAAATGTTGCCGTGTGCAGTTAGGAAAACCATATATTGTTCTGTCATATATTTAAGGTTTCTGGTGCTTTTGTATAACAGTATCCTATCTAATAAGTTATTTTGTTGAGTAACAAAAGTCCATTTCCATCTATCGCTGATCCACAATTAGATCTATCTGGTGACACTGATGCATTGTTTATTTAAATTTTGTGATGAATTGAGTAGAATTAAATCTTTTTTATACTTGAATTGATACTTTAAGTATGTAGCGTTACTCGACATCTAGCAAACAATTCCGCTCAAACCGTTGCTAGGGACTTTCTTGAACTAACTATGAGGTATGAGCAAAGGTCATTGTTGAAGGCCTCATGGGGACTTCAAGATGAAGAACAACAATAAAAGCGTTGTTCCATTGTTTGATTTTGACATGTTTTTGTAGAGACTTTGTCTCATTTACATTTATTCCATATCCCGTCATTGTTAATTTTAGAAATTATAAGAGAACCACGTTAGAAAATTTATTAAAATATTTTAATACGTCCGCAGTTGAATCAGTTACTGAGAGGAAATGTAGCGAAAACCAGTTAATTAAAATTGTCGTACCACGGACATGTGCTGTTACATTTATATTTATATGTCTGTCCATCATTGCCTATATACCACGATCTATACAAAAATAGATAGAATAGAAAAGGTTTGCTGTCGTTCATCTATATTATTTGCTTGCAGCTGAATTAAAGCTTTATTACAATGTCAGGATGCATGAAGTAATAAGTCTTTTTGTAAAGCAGACATGGTCTGAATCAAACACAGCTTGTATAATCCCATTGCAGCATTTTTTCTGAGGTCTGGATCTTTCTTGGTCATAGCATTATAATTTTTAGCTTAATAATTTACTGACGTTACGCGCGATGTTCGTACATATTAGCGTAACAGACGTAATCACGAAAAATGACGTTATCGACTTTATGTAAAGATAAAAGTTTGGTTGATTAAATTACACTGAGGAGATGTAAATTATCGACATTGCCATTAAAGAAATAACATTTGCTACAATTTATTATTATTTTTTTTTTGTTTGCTTAGATTTTAAAACACATTTTTACAAAATCACTTTAATTCACAAATACAATTTATATTTCCATTTCATCCAATACAGATAGAATATCGAGATGAGTCGCTTCTTTAATACTAAGAACTCCATTTGAACATTTCAATATCGGAGAAATATAAATCACAGATTCAAGGGAGACGATTGAGTGTTTCTTATTCAACAATTTAAAAGAGAAAGGTTTTCTTGTACGGTCAAAGTAGTAACCACGCACAATTTGACTTCCCTTCGTATAGGTCACACCCCAGTCATCAGTGGTGTCTTTTTTCAAGACTTGCTTTGAACAAATAATAATTTATATCTGATTCATCCGTATAAACAGCAGGGATAGTGCCATCTACAATAAGGTCAGCCATTTCGTAATTTTCGTTGCTTTCGACAGAACATGAAGTTTGTTTTGTGTCAACCCTGATAGGAATTTGTATTTTACTTCCAGTTGATTTGTTTTGACAGTTGTTATAATATCCAGAAATACAGATTTCACATGTGTAGCATGATATATTGCGTACTGTAAGTGTATCGACATCGGATTTCATAGATTGAATAACCTGATGGAGACTTCTTATACCAGGAACTGGTTTACATGTCTTATTGTCTCGTTCTATTTTGTCAATATAACGAAAAATACGGCGCTTACAATAAGCAAACCTTGTATCTCTGAAATTGTGTTCACAATAATTGAAAAAAAATCCTTTGCAGATTGTATAATTTCATTTCCGCGATAAACTGCCGATCAACTTGATTCTTCAAAAAGTCACCGCAGCATCCTGTGGACCTTTTGCGTGACTTGTTTCAAAATAATTTCGAACAAAAAGATCGTAATTATGATCGGAACAGATGTTTGGTTGATTAAATTACATTGAGGAGATGTAAATTATCGACATTGCCATTAACAGAAATAACATTTACTACAATTTTTGTTTATTTGTTTTGTTTGCTTAGATTTTAAAACACATTTTTTACAAAATCACTTTAATTCACAAATACAATTTATATTTCCATTTCATCCAATACAGATAGAATATCGAGATGAGTCGCTTCTTTAATACTAAGAACTCCATTTGAACATTTCAATATCGGAGAAATATAAATCACAGATTCAAATAACTAAATACCGAAGTTACTGTAAATTTTAATTCTGCATATCTGCATTTCGACAACTTATGTCACTTCAGTGCAGATAAAATCTAAAAGTTTGGAAGACCATAAAATCAAATATGTTAAAAAACTGATAGAGAACAAATGCCCAATATGATCTAAAAGTAAAGCCAAAATCAGCTAAGGACAGAGCTTTGCATGAGGTAGATACTCCTTAGTTTTCAACAAAATTTACAAAATTTTAGATATTGCAAGGTTCGAAATACAATCGGCTTTCGGGTCAGCACCGANGTTCCTTGTACGGTCAAAGTAGTAACCACGGACAATTTGACTTCCCTTCGTATAGGTAACACCCCAGTCATCAGTGGTGTTTTTTTTCTCAAGATTTCGGGACACGCACTTGCTTTGAACAAATAATAATTAATATCTGATTCATCCGTATAAACAGAAGGGATAGTGCCATCTACAATAAGGTCAGCCATTTCGTAATTTTCGTTGATTTCGACAGAACACGAAGTTTGTTTTGTGTCAACCCTTATAGGAATTTGTACTTTACTTCCAGTTGATTTGTTTTGACAGTTGTTATAATATCCAGAAATACAGTTTTCACATGTGCAGCATGATATATTGCGTACTGTAAGTGTATCGACATCGGATTTCATAGATTGAATAACCTGATGGAGACTTATTATACCAGGAACTGATTTATATGACTTATTGTCTCGTTCAGTTTTGTCTATAACGAAAAATACGGCGCTTACAATAAGCAAACCTTGTATCTCTTAAATTGTGTTCACAATAATTCAAAAATGATCCTTTGCAGATTGTATAATTTCATTTCCGCGATAAACTGCCAAATCAACTTGATTCTTCAAAAAGCCACCGCAGCATCCTGTCGACCTTTTGCATGACTTGTTTCAAAATAATTTCGAACAAAAATATCGTAATTATGATCGGAACAGATGTTAGATATCAACCCTAAACAATTTCTGGACTTATATTGAACTGGACAGCCGTCAGTGAATTCATGAATTACTTTTACATCTTAATTTTTAGAATCTAAATACTCTTTTACTAAACTTTGAACTTTCTTAGTAAAAAACTGGTCATGTTTATCGTCAGGACTAATTACAAAAAAAAAGCTCAGTAACAATGAAGGGAATTTCGGGCAAACTTTCGACACCGTCAGCTTCAAGAATTGCATGTCTATAAATAACGGAAACATGAATTGAAATCTCAGTACGTTGAAAGTATGACTGCTGTAATTCTTATTTTCTTTACAGGCATAGTTTTCGGAGTAGTCATGCACAACAATACAGTGATTAGGCAATAATGATTCCCTTAGACTTTTGAGTTATTCATTTTGCCATAGGGCACGAAAATGATGACCAGCAAATTTATCTAGCAAATCTTTAAAATAAGCGAACATTTCTCCTGGTTTAGTACATTTTTTGACAAGCGTTAATTTTTCTTCGATCCGATCGTGTTCCCAAGAGATATCAGGAGTATTGTCGGTCAAACTCAGTTCTATTTCAGAAAAATTAAGTAATTTTAGTCCACATTGATCACATTTACGATCAAGGCGAGATGCTGGAAAACAATTATTAGTCTGATCTTTATCGCAAAGAGTAGCTACCGTAATATCTGTTAAGTGTACATAAACAAGAAATAAATGTTGGTCAGTTTCAGAAATATTAGGAAGTGTGTGTTTTTTTCTGAAATCCATTGTCTTCGAAAATAAAGCGCGGGCTTCAACGTGGTAACGACAACAGCAAGTTCTACGATCCTTAGGTCTGGCCGCACGTACAAAATACGGCTTTAATCTTTCGAACGTTCTTTGATTCATTTTGATATCAGGATGGTTAATACAAAAATCATTGAAATTTCAGTTTGCGATTTGTCAAGTATGAAAACGGGGTGTTTTGAAAACTGTTTCGGTCCTATACGAACACGCTTAACGTCATTTTTATTACCAGATGGACGTGAGTTATTGGAATCTATCCAGAAATTATATGCTGTTTTCCTGACATCATCTGAAATACAATCCTTTCTTGTTTTTCTTTCTATATAATCCCAGCACGATTTTTCAGAAGTAAAAATTTGTGTACGGACTCTTTTTCCTTTCGACAACCGTTTAAGCGGTAGTCCTATTTTCTTTGCGAGCAAAGTTTTTTTACGTTGCTGCTGAATATTTGTGCCAATTGTACTTGCCGCGATCACACTTAATGCTGTTCTTGCACTATCTGACCTTGAATGTTTTGTTCGATCAACTAGATCTCTTTTATCTTGAATAATTGCTGTGCCAAGTTGAGAGTCAAATTTGTCTTCGGGGCTGACGACTAGTTTTAGCTTTTCAAGAGATTTCACAGTTGGAAATGCTTATTTTCTAAATATGAAGCCATAACAGCTAATCTTTTTTTCGGAGTTGATGAGAGCGCGTTCTTCATAGATTTCATTGCCCTGCTTTTTTGCATCTTGTTAGTAAAAGAGTTTTTGCAATTATTGGCATCATTTGTACAGACTTTATTTTTATTGCGGTATTTTCTTTTTTTTTCTGTCTCTTTCATTCGTTCTTTTCATTTCCAGTCTGATTGTTGATTTACTTTTATTTACTGCAAAGAAGACATATACCCAAAATAAATGAATTCAATAACAATAGCCATATATTATGCTAAGACAGGTGCTTGCTGTGTTTTTAAGAGGTTTCAATGAATTTTTCAGTGTGACTTCAAGATGAAACGCAACAATAAAAAGGATGTTCCCTTGATTTGTTATCAAATGACTCTTGTGCACCTTGCCTTTTCGTTTGTACCGGTAATGTGGTGTAAAAGAAACATTTAGGTTTCAAAACAAATTCATATAGTTTGACAACAGATTGTGTGTTTATTTGAAATCGGCATCATAATGTATTTATTCGAAGGTCGTCATCAGGTAATGTGGTTATTCAAAAGTTTCATTTTTTATTTTTATTCGACATCAGACGATCAGTCTATGCGAATGTGACATTTTCGAAATCGATATGTTTGTATTTGCATTTACATCAAATATATGTAACTAGTACCAAGGGGGAGCAGATCATGTTTATTCTTCCGGTTTTTGTGCGAATTTACGGCGCTCGTATGAAATTAGCATTGTGTCGTTTTATCTTTTTACATCTGAAACTTTCTGTATTGAATTAGTTTTCATCGTCTGCCAGGTTCGAATTAGTGTTGAAACAATGTATGCGACTTTGAGAGAAAACATTATCACAGTAACTGTAATCAGTATCTATTTGTAACAATGAAGATTTTTTTTATCGGGAGTCGCATTTCAAGTATTATTATCTCACTGATACACGCCTGACCAACAGTTTTTTGCGAATAAAATACTTTTTAACTGTCGTATATAATTTGGACAAAATCATAATTGAAAACTTCATGCTACATATTACATTCAATCTGTCATTTGCTAAGTAAAAAAATCGTTTTACAAATAGAAGCTATTTGGCTTTTTCATATTCAACGTTCCATGTCGACGTTACGTTACCTCTGCGCCAAAAACACTGAGGGGGACATTTTTATCACCCCTTTTTCAAGTTCAATATTTCGGAAACAAAAAGGAGTGTCAAGTTGTTTTGATCAATTTGGAAAAAAGAGTAGAACATTCTATGATTTGTTCCATATCGCTTTATGTATTGCGGTTTTTAAATCAAATCATTTGGAAAATGACAGTCGATATCAACGAACGGTAAATTTGGACATGGGGACATTTGTTTCACCCAAAATGAAATTATCATAATTTTTCAAAATCAACGTGAAAACAATTTTCCTTTCAAAACCATATTTTTCTCTATAAGAACATTATAAAACATAACTCATTTACTCTGCATATTTGGCGTGTATTTTGTTGTTGTTGATTTCATAAATATGTTTTTGAAAGCTAAAATAGGACACACTATAGCTTTGCCGAAATCTGCCGGGCAAAATGGGGAATTGCGTCTCAAAAACGTCATTTATTACGTCGTCAAATATTGCCAACCTGACTATTCGCGGAATTTTTCTTGAATTTGACAAAAAATGAAAAAGTTACAAAAGTTGGAAGTTTTATTTATAGTGTTAAATGTTACGCGGGACAACGCCATTTTCCGGCGAATTCAACACGAAAATGCATGTAATTAAAAATAACGACGCATTTTTAGCTTATTAAAGTCATATATTTGTGATGAAGTATTAAATGTGTAGCTCCAACTCATTTTTTGTTTCTTTTTTATATATATATATTTTTTTTCAATTTTTCGGCTGTTTTTTATTGCAGACACTTGAAATATTGAACATCGCGCGTAACGTCACTACTTTGATGTGACTATGTACGTATGACTTTTCTCGTAGCTATTTTGAAGCTTGTGGTCAAAAACTTTTGAATTCGTTTCAATCAGTATGTCCGTTCCTTTTGTAAAGGTGTACAGGATATTTTATTTGTTGTATATAGTTTTATTATATAGATTGCGGTGAAAGATTGAAATTTCTTAGTGAAATATAGTGATAATTAACTGTGAAATTATTTTCCAAAATTTCACTCTCGGACGTGACGTCACATTGGATGTTGTCAACGTTGTTGTTAAGTAAACGTCGCAGCGGATTAACATAAAAAAAGTAATTCATGCAATGAATCTTAATTTAACGGTTATATATGTGAGAAGATCTATCTAATAAAAACAATAACTAATCCGAGATTCTGATTATCGAAAATATTCAACTCATGATCGGAAAACGCTGTAATTCACTCATGCGTTGCGCGCATTCATGAATTACTGCGTTATTCGATCATTCGTTGAATATTTTCGATAATCAGAATCTCGGATTAGTTATTATATAATCATTGGGTCCATTGTGTTCATCTGTATGTGTGTCTTCATTTTTCTTTTCTTTCCCCTACTCTATATGTCATTGCTTCTTGGGTTTTCCAATGTTGCCCCTGATTGTTCGTTTTTTGACTGACGGTTCGGTTTTCACGTACATTTGTACTTGTTGAACAAAGCCTTTGTAGTTTTGAACCAGATGATTATATAATTTTACTCTTTATAAAGTTTCACTGTATTTCACCCTTTTGAAGAAAGTGATTGATAAGTAACGGAAAATTTAATTTTACTTTGAATTTGAAATCCGCCACTAAAGTAAGTGAGAACTGAACCGACAATCTAATATAGTCATTGACAAGTCATAGGTTGTATATTTGTCAATGCAAGAAATGATGAGTCAATCTTAAATTAATTGTGACAGACTTGAATAGTTCAAACAGTTTTCTCCTTCATGCAATCAACAATGAAATGATATTGAGTAAATGCATATGAGACAAAGTTTCTACAAATGCGGGGTAAAACAAAGCAATGGAACAACGCTTTTATAGTTGTTCCAATACTTCGATATTTTGGTAATGAGAACATGTACTTCTTTTTTTACTACTTTTTGATTATGGCTTTCCCTATCGTTGCTGATGAGAGGTTATTCCTTGAAACATGTGTACAGCATGACGGAATTTACCGTTTATTGTGCAATTTGGGTATTTATTGTATCTTCATTATACTCTGGTCTGAAAATTAATCTTCATAAAATGAATCACTCACTTCAGAGAAATAGTTTAACATGTCCTTAAAATCCCGTTAGCAACTATAACTATCAATTATAAGATGATAAGTATATCAACTAATATCAAAATATGCATCTTATGGAATATTCCAACAACCACTTGTCACACATCCATAGGAAATGCATGCATTTATTCCTTTACGCATATGGTTAGGTTTTCTTCATTGGCTAAAAATGGTCTTTGGGAGTAAAATAAATCAATAACAGTTCCAAATGACTAAATACCGAAGTTACTGTGAATTTAAATTTTGCATATGCGCATTTCGACAATTTATGTCCCTTCAGTGCAGATAAAATCTAAACGTTTGGAAGACCATAAACTCAAAGATGTTTTAAAACTGACAGAGAACAAATAACCAATGGGATCTAAATGTAAAACCAAAATCAGCTAAGGACAGAGCTTTGCATGAGGGAGATTCTCCTTAGTTTTTAACAAATTTTACAACAATTCCCAGCGTTTGTAATAATAATATTTTTTTATTTCCAACCGACCATTCTGTTTATAGTGCCCACATCTAGTAATTTTATTATTGCTAGTTTTATTGAAGTGGAATCGGTGCAAATCTGTGATTGGGACCGTCTTGAACTTACTTTGTTCAATGAGCAAAGCTCATTGTTAAGGCCTGTTGGTTGACTATGAGATGCAGAATAACAATGAAAGCGTTGTTCCATTGTTTTGTTTTACGGTCTTCTTAATGAAAGTTTGTCTCCTTTGCATTTACTCCATATCCAAAGACTCAAAGGTAGAGATATACATTTTCGCAAACCAATAAGGATAAATTACATCTCCTACTTTATCTGTTACAACCTTAACCCAGATACAAATACTACTGATGATTGATTTTACCTCAAAAATAGGCCTTAATAACATCGAAATAATCGCTTGTTGTATTCATTTGAGCATCATGTCATCCCCATCCACCTGTGGATTTCAACATTCATTTTTACGTTTCGTCGTTTTTGGTAACCCGTTCATTCAAGATAAGTATGCTCATTTGATTTAAACAGTGAATAACTTTTAAACGGTTCTTTCTCAAAATCAATAAGCCGAATCCTTATATTCCGTTTATGTCAAAGCAATTTTTTGTTATTGTGTTTATACTGCTACATATCACAAACCGATATTGACGGTGAAAATGATTATTTAAAAAGTGAAACGGACGTCGTTAGCCTGGGGTGAATCAATGCTTTCTTTAAACGTCATGGAACAATTTCTCAGAAACACGTTGTTTTGTTGACGTCATTGAGAAAGTATATTTGTTATACGGTATGTTTGTTATACGGTCAGTGACTGTATATCACTTATGTTTCTGCAGACATTGTAGTTAACTTACGCAAATAAAGAGGTTGTAACAAAATCCCGAAGTTACTGTTAATTTACTTTCTGTGTTTGCATATTTCGACAACTAGTTGTAGAAATGCGCATATGCAGAACGGTATTTTGTTATTTAATACTTATGTCTCTTTAGTTCAGATCATATCATAAGATTTCGAAATCCATGAACCGGAATTTGTGTAAAAGCTGATAGTTAACAAATAACCAATTGAGTCTCAAAGTTAAAAACGAAATCAGCTAAGGGCTGAGCTCTCCTTAGTTTTGAACAAATCCTTATTAAACTTAAGATATTGTAAGTTTTCAAATAAATTCGGTTTTCGGGCTAGCACAGAAGTACTTGCTACTTGGTTGGTGAATACACTCGAGGGCTAACAGTCCACCAGCAGAGGCATCGGCTCAGTGGTATCAAATTAAAATCAAAATTAAACAAGATCTCTTTTTTCATGTCTTCTCTTACCAATGTAAAACGGAAGAACAAGTTTACAAATAACTGTTGCGTTTTTTTTCAATGTTACTTTGGAGTTTCTCTTTTGGTTTTTGCTTAATAAAGGCCGGGGTATAACTGGCAGAACTATATCTAAAGGACGGTGTATGCTAATGAAATTAACATTTAGTAAGTTCATAAAAGTTATCTTAGTTCTGTCAGATATATTCATAATGTGTGTCTGAAACGAAAACAAGAAAATCAAATAAAAAGAGATAACAGGAAACATCTACATGTACAATGGCTGCAAATTTCATGCCACATTCTGGCAGGGAATTGCATAGGAAAGAACACCAACAAGACAAAAGAAAAACGTTAACAAAGTATTCGAGATTGCCGGACTCGGTATTTGCACGCAAAAATCAGCGGTAGGGGTTAAATGATTGATAGGTACATAAACCTCCCCTTTCTCTGTTCGGCTTCCATGAGTATAATTAACAAAGGAAAGGGAATGAATAGGGTAATACGTAATTTTGAAACATTGGCAAAGGGGTGCTAACGCTAATCTGTTGGCTAGCCGAAGGAGCCTAGTCTGCTGGTAAAACACGTCTCTATACGAATAACAAATCAAACACAAATATCCCCAACTGTTTGGTAAGAAGGAATCATCACATATATTTCAGTAGACATCTGCAGTATCAGTGAGAGGACAGTATACGTGTAAAATCTTCAGGTCATTGAATCCAAAAGCTAATAAAACGGATTCCTGCATAATATCCTGTCGATGTCGATTTTTGTGTAAAGAATGTAAGTTACTTTCAAGGTTAGCTTGATTTGGTATCAGTTTCTGGCATTTTAACAACATTCATTAGAATGATTGATTAATTATTGTTTAACGTCTACTCAGCAATATTTCAGCTATATCAAGACGAGAACAAGTTTGTTAATAAATAATCACTTTGGGTATGGAAAGGGTCATGGGACGGGAAATTCTGACTGCCACTGGANCGATTTCACCCTACTTTTCCAGTGGCAGTCAGAATTTCCCGTCCCATGGCCATTTCCATACCCCAAAGTGATTATTTATCAACAAACTTGATCTCGTCTTGATATAGCTGAAATATTGCTGAGTAGACGTTATTCAATCAATCAATCATATATTTCAGTAGACATCTGCAGTATCAGTGAGAGGACAGTATACGTGTAAAATATTCAGGTCATTGAATCCAAAAGCTAATATAACGGATTCCTGCATAATATCCTGTCGATGTCGATTTTTGTGTAAAGAATGTAAGTTACTTTCAAGGTTAGCTTGATTTGGTATCAGTTTCTGGCATTTTAACAACATTTCATTAGATTGATTGATTAAATATTGTTTAACGTCTACTCAGCAATATTTCAGCTATTTCAAGACGAGAACAAGTTTGTTAATAAATAATCACTTTGGGTAGGGAAAGGGTCATGGGACGGGAAATTCTGACTGCCACTGGAAAAGTAGGGTGAAATCGAAAAGGGCGGAGAATTTCGCCTTGTAGCCGATCACCTACGGGTTCTTTAACGTGCAGGAAGCGTGGCATTTCTTCCAACACGTGGACCTGAGTTTACATCCCATCCGAAAGATGGGTTGTGTATTTATTAATCCCGCACAACCACGGAATGGGTCCTATTTCTATATCCCGGGTACCTCGGGGTCAGCCCCCGTTTAGGAGGGGTCACACCCCGCAAGCCGGAGATACTAGGTCCTATTTCTATATCCCGGGGTTCCCTCGGGGTCCTCTGTTAGGAAGACTCATACTCCAAGCTCAGAGGATGCAGCGGGCCTATTCATAAGCCGGGACCGCGCACGGCGGACATTTCATTAGAAAAGCCTTTAGTAATGTACTGTTTGCGAGTAAGCCCATATTTTGATTTCAAATGTTCATATATTGTATTCCTCAATATATTCTACAATTTAAACTAAATTAACAGTAACTCCGTTATTTATAAATCGGTTACTTTGGCTTGGCTTTGATAGTAAGGTTACGTTCACTAAAATCGTCAAAATGAGAATAAAAGCGTGCGAATCGTACCAGTTGAGATATATATGTTACATGGAATCTGTGTAATCAGGGATAACGTGTAATCCCTGAAAAATCAGGGAATACATGTAATCACTAAATTGCACAGGGAACACGTGTAATCCCTAAATTTTACCAGTGATTACATGTTATCCCTGATTTTTCTTGGAGTATTTACATGTTTTCCCTGACCCCCTATACTCAAAATGAAATAACAATCAAACTGGTTTGTATAGTTTGTTCATTAGAGAATTAATCGTTAATGAAATATCAAAAGAAATCTTACGTCAAATTTGATTTTTCAGTAATAATCAGTACTGTCCATCTTAACATATCACTAAATAATTCAATACGAAATTTAAATAAAATTTCAGAGTGCAACTGCTTTCCAATGCAAATCTTGAGTAAGAACAAGTACTTATTAATAGAATATACTGTTTTTTCGTTGGATTCCACTAAACTCTCACACATTAACTTAGTCAGTGAGTCTAGTTTGTGATCTCCTTAAGTGTTGAAACCCCTAATTCTTAGGACAATAGTGGATAAAAGTTTATAATATCATTATTAATTAAAAAGAAATAATTTTCACAGAACTATTCAGATGGACACTCGAAAAATATATCTCTCAAAAACAAAGATAGACAAAATTATTTCAAGTATATTTTGTTACAAGTAAAACAATGTTAGGAAAACCAAGAGAGATTACCATCTCTTACAAAGGTAAGACTATTGTTTTGTTCAGAATACTAAGAATGTATGTAGAAACATTTCATTATTTTAAAACTTTATTGAAAACAAAATATGAAGGTTATTGAATTAATTTGTGCAGGTCTCATAATTATTGCATTTGATATCATAAAAACAAGAGCTTTTTCCACAAGAGTAATGTTCCAATTGGAACTCAACTTGGCCACAATAGTCATTTGGTGGTTCCCTGCAAAAAATTTTTATTTTTTTTTCAATCGGCGCTATGTCTAAGATGCTCACCGACAGATAACATAATTCAACATTGAACCCTATGGGAAAACATGTTCAAACGTCAACTCTGTAACTACTAGGCCAATAACCACAATAGGTTTAGATCGTCCCCTGCAAAAGGGTGTTTTTCAGGTTTGGAATTTTGCCGTTAGGGGAAACATAATTAACTTTTAACATTACTGTTCATGATTTTAGCTCACTTCATGAAGTAAGTGGGGCTTATGTGATACCCCTAGCGTCTGCGTAGGCGTCCGGTGTTAAAGAATGGTTAAAGTCCATTCATGCTTATTGACATGTCCCACATCAACCATATTGGTATGCATGATGCATTTTGGGATGACAACAACAATGCATGCTTCGGATGTTGCTTGTGACCTCTATATTTTATGCATGGGTGGCCTAGTTAGGGAGAATGTTTATGTCCATTCCCACTTACTGACATGTCCCACGTAAACCATATTGGTAATCATGTTGCGTTTTGGGATGACAGTTCAGTGAATGCTTTGGATGCAGTCTGTGAACTACATTCTATGCCTGAATGAATCTGTTAAAAAGAATGATTATAGTCCACTCTTGTTTAATGACATATTTAACATTTGACGATTCTGCACAACAAGTCGAGCTTAGCTGGCAGTGGCTGCTTTCTATGTTTTGACATAATTATTTCTTATTCTTTTATATATGCAGAAAGTAAATTCACAGTAACTTCAGTATTTAGTTATTTGTTACCACTGGGTCGATGCCACTGCTGGTGGACTGTTAGTCCCCGAGGGTATTCACCAGCCCAGTAGTCAGTACTTCGGTGCTGACCCGAAAGCCGATTATTTTTGAAACCTTCCAATATCTAAAATTTTGTAAATTTTATTGAAAA
>MJUU01068847.1:0-20786 GCA_002080025.1 Modiolus philippinarum
GATGGTATAGACCATCCAATTTGTTATTTTTCAAGAAAATTTAATAAAAAATTGAAAAAGAATGTTTGTCTCTGATTTTGGCTTTACAACATTTTGAAATTTATGTTACAGCTTCAATTCAGCCTATCATTGTATATACTGATCACAACCCTCTTAAATTTATTCATAAAATGAAAGATAAAAATCAAAGACTTTTGAGGTGGAGTTTGACTTTGCAAGGTTTTAATCTAGACATAAGACATATTAAAGGAAAAGATAATGTCATTGCAGACGCATTGTCAAGAGTTTGATAAATTTCATAACACCTCATTGTTTATTTTAAATGTTTTTCATTGCATTCAAACATTTTCTTTTGGGGGGAGGTGTTATAGGTAATTAAATGTTGTAAATATTCTATAATACATTGTATTGATTGCTTTTATTTTGTAAGGCCTTAATATGATGTAATTTGTTTGACCTAGTTATGTAACTTGTTTACAATAAACAATGGTCAAGGTTATTACATGTGGAATATTCTAGAATTTAAATTCAGATTTTAACACATAGATTTTTCTAGAGGTTTTCCTTACATAATCATTTTAGTCATGTGATAATTAGTTGATTAGAATGTTCTAGTTATATCTTGTGAAGATTTTTCTGGAAAGAATAAATGTATTTATATATGATAGCTGAAAAGGGTTCAGTCAGTCAGTTTAATAAGTTTATACAGGATTAATTAGTTTATATAGGATCATCACGCACATCTTTCGTATTGGAAATCGACATCAATTATTGTGAATCTATTATCAACTATTTAGTGAGGATTATAAGGAATATTCTATTGGACATTTATTGGTGGAATTAAGTGAACTGTTCATTTGGATTATTACTTGGACTTCATTATTGTCAGATAAGTTATATATTGTATTTAATTTGTAAAATAATCATTTTTTGTCTGATTAAAAGTTAATTTTGAGCTAATTTTGTTTTATCTTTGCTGACTTCAATTTACAATAATTTATTGGTCGTTTCTGCCACATAACAAAAAAGGAAGCTTTCCTCTTGTTTATGTCATGAAAAAAAATTTAAAATACAAAAAAATATATATTTTTATGTACTACGAAGCAACTTCTACTAGTATATGTTACATGAAATCTATGTAATCAGGAATTACGTGTTATCCCTAAAAAATCAGGAATGCATGTAATCACTAAATCGCTTAGAGAATACGTGTAATCCTAATGCATTTATTTAATCCCTGAATTTTATGGCAATATTTGCACGCTTTCCTGATGTCTTATAGACGTTTTCAGAAATTAGCAAATTTTGGTTATCTCCCTTGATTACAATAGGTCCGCCATTAAGAGGAAGACGGGTACAACAGACAGTACACTACTTATACTGATAAATTATTGAAAAAAAGCACTTCCAAGCTTTTATCATTTCAAGACATGAGTTTGTTTCATCTACATTTTAAAAAGTTTTAATTGAGCTTTGGTATTTTTTTACATTTATCATTAATTATAAAATTTATAGGAATATCCAGAGATATATGCTTAAAGTAAATCTTATAGCACACTAAAATATTTCACAGAGTAATCATAAAACCTGAAATGATACGTGTAACACCAGGTGTTACTATCCCAATAAACAAGTTGTCAACCTTTCCTGTGAATATACTCATGTTGTCCACACAGGTACCTGTATACCCTTTGAAGTATGCAAGCTACTCTTAAATTTAGCTGAATGTGAAAAAAAAATCAACAGTTTATTAAAAAATAAATTTTCGATAAAAAAAGAGATAAACGAAGAACAAGATACACAAAAAACTTGTTTTGCTTAAAATATTTACTTCAAACACAAATCTCAAAAGAACTTTAATGGAAAATGGAAAATACTAGGCGAATTTCGCGGATGTAATATGACAAAGTGGAATATCAAACAACTTCAGAATACACCGTTTTGGAATGTGTATTGCACGCATTTTACTTGAAAAAGGCGTACTTTAAAAATACCCGACAACTCGGATACAAATGTAATTGTAAAAATTACGGGGAGTCCCCTTTTCAGATATGATATTCCATCAGGAAAAATATAACACTTAATTTTCAATACACATAACTTTCAAAACGGAACACATCATGACCATATTTGAAGCCGATGGGGAGCGAATGCGATTAGGCTTATTAAACCAGAGGCATTTTAAATGTCTCTGATAAAACTATGAGAAATTCACATTATGCAATATACCTAAAGCAAATCTGATGGAGGACCCTCTATTTCAAATAACACTTTAGCAATACAAATAAAACGTTTTTACATTCAGGAGTTGTAACCAAATAATGAAATTGGTAAAGAAATCATCCAGCAGAACAGACAAAACACAAAATAAAATTTAATCTTTAAAATATCTTTAGCTAATAAGATATTGATTTGACTTATGTTTATATAATTTTTAAACCATCAAACTTGTCCATTCAAATCCCATAAATAAAAAGTTCATTTAGTAATAGAATAGAATACTTTATTACCAAAAGCAAATACAGTAAATAGTAAATCAACTGAATGCAAAACATCAGTAATTGCCATAAAAAATCGGAATGATGCGCTATTTCCTAATCAGTTATTTTTGGAGTATGAGACAAACCGAATACACAAATTTTACAGAAAAGGTATCCCTTATTTTTTCCTTTATTTTTAGATTCACAATGACTTTTCAATTCATACCTAAGAGAGGAAATTTTATTCATAATCTGGAAAGTTTTTTGCTAATGAAGTATTTGATACCGGAAGAAAATGTATATTTGGAACTTGGAATTAGATTAAAAATGAAAACATTTTTTAAAAAATAACGTAAAAGCTTTATCAAATATATATATTTATTAAAGTTTATTACGAATAAGTGTGATTTACTCATATTTAGAGATTTATTCCAAATATGTGCCTAATATTACAATCTATCTTTATGTGTATTCCCGGCCGATGTCGAAAAAAAAAATAATAAATGAAATAAACAACAACGCCGAAAAAATATATTCCTTAAATTTTTTAATTTGTTCTTGGGCAAAATCATAAACTGATACGTATTTCTAGTTTCGTTTGGGGTGCATCTCGTGAATACGGTGCTTACGGTACCGATAAATTTCACATTTTCAAAAGCATATTACTGCACATAAACGTTAAATATCTGTCCTGAAACTTTTTTGTTGCCATTCTGTTATCTTTTATTTTTTCAATGACTCTATTAACATGCGTCTTACTTGTTGAATGAACGGGTAATTAGCTAGGCTATGGAATAGCCAAGCTATATAGATAGTTCTTGGGGGAAAGTGAGGAGTACGCTTGCGTAGTGAGAAGAACGCATGCCCAGAAGACTATTGACCAATAGGAATTTCATATTATCGAAAATCAAAATGGCGTCCAGTTTCGTCCTGATAAAACGGGGCGGGGTTTAATTTTTCTGTGTCCTTGTGGAAGTTGAAACGTATTATAAACATTTACCATAGGTGGTACTAGGAACAAGTTTGTAGAGGATGATAGAATTGGTATTGCAATATCGCTTAGCTAATTTATAAATATAGAATAAGAACAGTAATGTATAAATTTAAAACCAGAAGTTAAAAATCGCTTAGCCAGATTTATAAATATAGATATGATAAAAAGAATAAGAACGCTAATGTATAAATTTAAAACCAAAGATAAGGTATTATGCAATAATCAATAATATACAAATACTATAAAAAGCACCGCTTTAAAAGGTCGCAAAATGAGAAGTTTGATCGAATCAGTGACTGAACCGATTTATATCACCTACTTATGTTTATAAAGTCACTTTATGTTTATGAAGTCCCCTCGTGTTTTACATTTGCATCAATAGACTTTATTTCATTATCATGACGATATTATTGATGATTTTTCACTCAGTTTGAAGAAGGCATATGGTATTAGTTATTGGAGAAATATAACTTTCATTTCTTTTGGTTTAGTGACTATATAGGGTATTCTTCACCTCTTTTGTCACATGCGCAAACCAATAGAAGAATTTAAAAGAGATACCGAGAAAGGCCTACTTCAAGTATTGATTTGAGTATACAAATACATCATGAGCCACCACACCCTTTTCAATCAAACACGCAATTTTCTATCCAAGGCTATTCCATAGCCTAGCGTATCGTTTTTATTTCATAAAAACTATTCTCCGATTTATATAATCTACTTATGTTTATAAAGTCCCCTCGTGTTTTCTAGTTAACAATTTAATTACCCTACCTGTGCGGTACCATTCAATAATGAAGTAATCGAAAAAGCCCGAGTCGGGTTAAATCTGTCTACCTGTGTCGGATTCAGTGTTCCGAATGGAACAAGATTGCGGCCCCCACTATTTCAATTCTGAAAACGTCTATACTTCAAAGAAAATAAAATTCCAAATGGTTTTTGACGATTTGTTTATTAAGAAATAAGGCGTTTATGTCAAAATGGTAAGACATTTGAAAATTTAGTACGAATAAGTACTGTCCTTCTTGTATTCTAAACGTATCTCTAAATTATGTGGTATGAAATTAACTTCAAATTTAAGAGAATAAGTGTTCTTTTCAAAATGCTTTTCAGTGTGAATCCAGAATTAGTACAAATATTATTTTTATCCCCCGCTTAGCGAAAGCGGGGGGATTATGTAATGCAGTCCGTCCGTATGTACGTACTTATGTACGTACTTACGTTTGTAATGCTCCCCGATAGCTCTGAAACTATAAGAGATACAAATTTGAAACTTGGCACCATACCAGAGTATGATCAGAAGTAGCGCACTGTGGATTCGGAATTTAGGTCAAACGCCCTAGGGGCAAATTATGGGCGAAAACAAATTTTCCCGATATCCAATAATTGAATATAGAAATTTCGAAGGCCGTTTGGGCTAGAAAGTTGAAACTCGGGAATCGACTCACATATTATGTAGCAACTTCACAGAAGATCTCGGAACTTTGGTTAGACCCCTCAGGGCATGGCCCCTAGGGGTCCAAAAAACGAAAAAAATCGATTCCGCTAGAACTCCTCTTACACCTTAAATCACAGAAACCTTGTAATAAGGGTATAAGTAACACTATAAAAGTTGTCTGTGCCGAAGGTTTCGGAATTTTGAAATTTGCCCTCAGGGCGGAAAAATGAGCGAAAATGTATTTCGAGATATCCAGTAATAAGTGAAATCTTCTGAAGTATTCATGTTTGGAAGCTGAAACTTAGTTTGATTATATGCATCTCATTTACTGATGGTAGCGGACTTTTGGTATGACCCCTGGGGGCATGCCCTTAAGGGGCCAAAAAATGTTAAACAATCAGTACTCATCAGAACGACTGGAACTTTATGTATAATTTTGATTTTGTGGTTTATATTTTCATAAGGAATTATTGGAATTGCTCTTTGAATCCGTTATAAGCTCTTAGAATTTAGACCCCGGTGCAAATTTGGTAAATTTCCTGAAAATGTCAAAGACTTATAATTTTTGAAATTCCAACATGAAGTTTTATAATTAAGCAACTTTTTAATGTCATCAGCTAGTATGAACACTAGGATTTCAAAAAATATGATTCCAATTTTGGTAAATTTCCTAAAACTCTCATAGACCAATTACTTTTAGGAATTTTGCCTAGCAACCATAATTTTTTTGATGCCTTATAGTTTTAATGATCATTTTCAATAGTCAGATTGCAAAAATATTTGATTCCAATTCTGGTCAAGTTCCTGAAACTCTCAAAGACCCCATTATTTTTGGGAATTCTGCCTAGCAACCATATCTTTTTCAATTATTTAGAGTTATAATGATGAATTTCAACTGTGAGGGTGCAATAATCCTCGATTCTAATTTTGGTAAATTTCCTGAAACTCTCAAAGACCAATTACTTTTTGGATTTTTACCTAGCAACCATATCTTTTTGTTGCCCTATAGTTTCAGTGATGATTTTCAATAGTCAGATTGCAAAAATCTTTGATTCTAATTTTGGTAAATTTCCTGAAACTCTCAAAGACTTACTATTTTTTGGAATTCTACCTAGCAAGCATATCTTTTTCAATTATTTAGAGTTATAATGATGAATTTCAACTGTCAGGTTTCAAGAATCTTTGATTCTAATTTTGGTAAATTTCCTGAAACTCTCAAAGACCTATTATTTTTTTAAATTCTACCTAGCAACCATATCTTTTTCAATTCCTTACAGTAGTGAAGATCATTTTCAATAATCAGAGTGCAAAAAACTTATTCTAATTTTGGTAAATTTTCTGAAACTCTCAAAGACCAATTACTTTTTGGAATTTTACCTAGCAACCATAACTTTTTGATGCCATATAGTTTCAGTGATCATTTTCAATAGTCAGATTGCAAAAATCTTTGATTCTAAGTTTGGAAAATTTCCTGAAACTCTCAAAGACCCATTATTTTTTGGAATTCTACCTTGCAACCATATCTTTTTCAATTTCTTACAGTAAAAATGGTGATTTTCAACAGTCAGGTTGCAAAAATCTTTGATTCTTATTTTGGTAAATTTTCTAAAATTCTCAGAAACCTGTACTTTTTGAAATTCTACCTAGCAACCATATCTTTTTGGTGTTTTACAGTAACAATGATTGTTTCAACAGAAAGAAATCTAGTTTAAAAAACACTTGTCTTTTTTACAAGGGGAGGGGGTCCAAAAAGGGGAAGCGGGGTCGCAATCTTTGATTGGCTGTTTTTCATTACTCTAGGACTAAATATACTGTATAAGTTATCACAAAATTGTTAGATACAAACAAATGAACAGTTATAAAAATATGGCATTTGTGAACAAAATGAGTAGTCAGAATATCCTATGTTTTAACTTGAGTGAGATAGCTCGGATGATCCGATTCATCTTTAGAAGTCAATTTCCACCTACCACATTGAAAAGTATGAGCGCAGATAAAGTAAGAAAGGGCGTTTTGTGAAGCCGCTTGGTATCAGATTTTTTTATATTGTTTGTTTAAAACCCTCATCAAGTCATCTTTATATGCGAGTTGAATATGCAAATTGTTCATTTCATTACGCCCTTCACTTGTCTAAATGCATAAAAACAACGGACATAGCTTGTCAGGGAAAACGTGTAAAAATATTTTTGAAAAATTGTGATTATAATTTAGCTTTTCTATTCAGGACTTTGAAACATGAGAAGTAAAAAAATATTGTCAATATATATATTGTGCAAGCAAAAACAATTATTATTATTACACAATTAATGATAAATTGCATGACAGTGGCAAATGTATTTTTTATAAATACGAGCTATGTATTTTCAAAAGTTGTACAAAGTCGTGCCGCGCTAAAGAATTCAGTTTCTGAAAAATTAAGCTTTAATGTTCATACTCGATTTAAGTTTTTTTTTCATCCAGGATCATTTTTTGCCAGTCTTAGTGTCTCATTCCAAAATCTAGTTTGGTCAACGGCCACAACTTGCATGTCAGTCCGGATATGTCCAGTAATGTTAAAATGGACAGCTGCAATTCTTTTTTAGTCTGTGATTACGGTTAGGTGTAAATTGACGCGGAGAACGAGAAATTATAATATACAAATACAAATATTATATTATTTTCAAATTAGGTCCCCAGGAGGGTATTTACATTGAACAATAATAATTTGATACAAACATACTAATACAGGATTGGACAGTATACAAACAAGCAATATTAATAATACTGTTAGCATTTCTACAATGTACAAATTGCATTTGCCTTTTTTTTTTTTTTTTAAATCTTGTTGATTACTTGACTAATGTCCTCTAGAGATGTGGAGGGACCTTTAAGACTTAGTAGTATTTAATGATTTATTTAGTCGTTTTAACTGCATCAGACACCAAGTGGCGATGCTTAAGATTCATGGACATGAAAAATAATTCAAGATCTCATAAACCTCCTCGTGTCTGAGGCAGAAAAACAAGGCATATAAAGAGAACAGAAAACAAGCTTGGTCAACAGGTCACTTAACTGCTTCAGACACCAAGGGACAGTGCTCAACGTCTATGGACATGAATATATTCAAGATCTCATATACCTCCTCGTGTCTAAAGCAGGAAAGCAACATAAAAGGGAATAAATGAGAAAGAAAGAAAGAAAAAAAATAAAATAAAATAAAATTTGTTGAGCTGCATTGGACACCAAGGGACATTGCTCAAGATCCATGGACATGATAAAATTCAAGATCTCATAGATCTCCTCGTGGCCGATGCAGAATAACAAATAACAAACAATAAACAAACAACAAAATATAAATATTTATGGACATATATATTATTTCTTTATACAAACCAATTTTGATCTTATTGGATTGGAGTGCGCCACACACAGATGTTTAATTTTTTTTAATACATTAAGAAGGATATTTTAGCATAATAAGTAATAAAATGGCGATTTTTTTTCTCTAAAAACTTGTTAATTTTCAGTCCTGTAGTTTTCAAGACCTATTTTTTATACCCCCGCAAACAAAGTTTTGGGGTATATAGGAATCACCCTGTCTGTCTGTCCGTCTGTCTGTCCTCACTTCTTGTAAGCGCAACTCCTCTTAAACCACTGGAAGGATTTTGATTAAACTTTATACAAAGGAAGGACACTATTTGTAGATGCGCATGAAGGAATTATAATTATTTTCCGAAACCAGGAAGGGGAGATAATTTGACTTTGACTTTTCGTTGATTCCCTATGTATGGCTTACCTCGTAAGCGCAACTCCTCTTAAACCACTGGAAGGATTTTGATGAAACTTTACACATTGGAAGAACACTATATGTAGATGTGCATGAAGGAATGTAATTATTGTCTGAAACCAGAAAGGGGAGTTAATTTGACTTTGACTTTTCGTTGATTACCTATGTATGGGTTACCTCGTGAGCGCAACTCCTCTTAAACCACTTGAAGGATTTTGATGATGGATTTTGATGAAACTTTACACAAAGGAATGACACTGTATGTAGATGTGCATGAAGGAATATAATTATTGTCTGAAACTAGGAAGAGAAGATAATTTGACTTTGACTTTTCATTGATTCCCTATGTATGGGTTACCTCGTAAGCGCAACTCATCTTAAACCACTTAAAGGATTTTGATGAAACTTTACACAAAGGAAGGACACTATATGTAGGTGTGCATGAAGGAATATAATTATTGTCCAAAACCAGGAAGGGGAGATAATTTGACTTGACTTTTGTTGATTCCTTCTGCTGTGATTTTTTTCAAAGAAATAATTTAAAGCGTAGATATTGTGAAATCAAGCTGTTGGAGAGACACGTTTTTTCATTGTAATCCTCTTGAAAAGTTGTTTTCAAAGTGTGGTAATGAAATTTCTCTAACACTTATGATTTTTGTGTAAAAAGTCAAAGAGCTAGAAGAGGGTGAATATTTTATATTTGTCTGATTTCAACATAATATTTTCATTGGAACCCTTGTGAAACGTTCTTTCTTGAAGAATATATTATTGTGTCCATACTTGTATTGTGTCCATACCTGTATTGTGTCCACACCCACTTAAATTTGCATTTACCATATCGATTCAGGGTTCATTGAGCGGGGGGTATATTTGGCTGCCATTCGGCGACGGCTCTTGTTGATTTTAGTTTCAAATAAGTTTGACTCTTCCAATGACTTAGAATTGCATAAAATATTAAGAGGATTCATCATAGAAAAAAAAATACGGCATATTTTGATTATTCTACTCTCATTATCCAAAAAGTATAAAAGATTGTTTCTAATCCTCAATTAAGTTATTTGTTACCACTGGGTCGATGCCACGGCTGGTGGACTGTTAGTCCCCGAGGGTATTCACCAGCCCGTAGTCAGTACTTCGGAAGCCCATTCAATGTGGAACCTTACAGCATCTATAACAAAATACCGTTGTTACTGTGAATTTAGGTTCTGCATATGCGCATTTCGACAACTTATGTCTCTTCAGTGCAGATAAAATCAAAATATTTGGAAGTCCATAAACCGAAATAGGTGTAAAACTGAAAGAGAACAAATAACTAATAAGATCTAAATAAAAAAGCCAAAATCAGCTAAGGACAGAGCTATGCAAGAGGGCGATACTCCTTAGTTTTAAACAAAATTTACTAAAATTTAGATATTGCATGTGTCCAAATAAATTCGGTTTTCGGGCCAGCACCGAAGTAATGGCTACTGGGTTGGTGAATACCCTCGGGCATTAACAGTCCACCAGCAGTGGTATCGGCCCAGAAATAACAAATAAGAAAATACCGTTATTACTGTGAATTTAAATGTTTGTAAATTTTGTTGTAAACTAAGGGGTATCTCCCTCATGCAAAGCTCTGTTCTTAGCTAATTTTGGCTTTACATTTAGATCATATTGGTTATATCCTCTTTATCAGTTTTTTAATATCTTTAGGTATTTGTCTTCAATACGTTTAGATTGTATTTGCACTGAAGAGAAGTAACTTCGGTATTAAGTCATTTAATTCCTGGAGTTCCTGATTTCGTTGCTTCATGCTCTTGTAGTGTAGATAATCCTAAGTTTAGGTATAGATATTAGTGTAATATGTGAATCAGCTGGATTCAAGTACGGAAATGTAACACATCAACTTAATATGTTAATAGAGATGTTGCTATGATATTCTTTGTAATAAAGCGTTTTTTCGAATGTCAAGCACTTAACAATTTATAATACCATAAACCTAATTTGTAGTTAGCAAATTCAAATGCTGCAGTACAGGCTTTGAGGGCTGTGTCTGGAACATTATATGAAGCTGGAAATATTGCTGAAATTATATGTAAGTACATTTATAGATCTGAATCTTGATTAAAATAAACTAAAATACAACCAACACGCAAGACATAAACAACAAATTCACCACTAATTTGTACACATGTCTACTACTTGTGGGTTTGTCCCTAAATACCCTTTTGAATTTAGTTAAAGTACACACAACGAAATTTGCCGCAGCTTAAATCGCTGCAGCTATTTTGTCTTAAATAAGACCCTAATGAAACATGTATGTAGCATTTTCTAATTTTTTGCCGCTACTCTTGGTATATTTACCGAAATAATCAAAGTTCAAAGAAAAATATTTTCCATAGACCTTAATGTTAATTTCACTCAAATTTTAAAGAAATTCGATGTGGGAGTGGTTGATGAATGATTTACGCAAACCAACAAACCAATGAAAAGACACCAAATGCATTGCCGATGTAATACTTATTTGCATATAGGGTGCTTGTTTGTTGTTTATTCGGATGGCCAATGAACAAACAGAATTTTGATTTGTTTACTAATTTACATAAAAATGTTTAGGTAAATATGAGAATAATTTTTGCAGAACCAATATCCAGTTACCATTTACTTTTATTAAAATGAATTTGTTTACAGGTAAAAAGTTTTTGTCAACACTTTGTCACATAATTACAAAATTAATTTTTTGATTCGCAATCGAGATTAACTCCCGACCCACGTGTTTTGGTTAATCGATGGACCCCAGGGCATTATAACAATAAATACAGGTGTGCAGTTAACCAGGTACACCCCCTCTGTTTTCGACTCAAATTTTCTGTTAAAATAACATAGAAGGGTAATGGAAAACTTTTTACTCTTTGTGTGTAAAATTATGGTAATGTATGGCATGAAGCGGCAAAAAATTAGCTTTCCGTTGGCGTATGCCATGTCATCCTTTAACATTTACTTAAAAAGATATTTGGAGAAAAGTCGCGGCAAATTTCGTTGTGGCTACTTTAGTAATATTTAATCAGTGTAATATCCAGGTAAATCCTTCAATTTGATTAATTGGCCTGATAGGGGGCATGAGATCTTATCCCGTTGTAACAATATTACTTTTCTTTTAAAGAAAAGTCGAAACACTTCTAGCAGAATATAAAAGTTATACTGGATACACAGAGGATACGGGTCATATTTTCTGTCTGTGCCTTATATCCCCTGAGCCGTAATAAAACACACAGGTGGTATGAACCCTTATCTCCTGTGAAGATTCCGGAATCACACATTATCGTTGTAAGCAGTTTGGATTATAAAATGGCGCAACATAGTGTAATTATTAGGAACCTTTCCACATTTGTTTCAGTCCATTATAAATGTTGTTTTCTGAATTGTTGATTGACTGCAGGTATAATGCAACGGTTAATAGGCCTTTGCAGAAAATCATTTGGTCCGCTTCCCGATTTCGGCATTTAACTAACTGTTGTTTATCCTGAACACAGTTCATCATACTGTTCATATGTTGATTACTAGGTCATTGTACTAATTTTATTAGAATTAATCAAATGTATTCAGGGTTTAAGTTGTGTATTATAAGCAAACTGTGAGAGTGATAACCGGATGAGAAGACTGTTTGTATTTCAATTTGATGGGATAGTTCCAATCCAGGAAAAGATAACAACACTTTATGAAAAGGGCCATAGTATCCACCGTGAAATAAGTTCCAAATGAACATATTTCGTAGCTCACCTGGGGGAAAAGTCTCCAGTTGGAAAGTATTTACTGCTCATAGGTGAAATAATCTCCAGACGGAATAAATCTCATAGATATATCAATAACATTTGTTCCATTTGGAACTTATTTCACAGGATAGTATTTTGGCATACAATAATAACTACATTGATCACTTTCCAATCAAAGTTCCTAAAATAAATATTATGGAGGCATTATTAAATCCTAATTTCGATATGGAGAAAGAATTAAAGAGTCTAGAAGTGTGGTCAGTTACAATAAAATACTATACCATAATACTTTACCTCCAAAGCACAACATCTGAGGATTATAACGTTCAATAAACAGTGAAAGGATATGGAGTAAATACACATGAGACAAAATATCTACAAATACATGGTAGAACCAAGCAATGAAACAGCGCTCTTATTATTGTACTTCATGTTGAAGTCACCTTGGGGCCTTCAACAATGAGCTTTACTCAAAGAAAGTTCAAAACGGCACCTAGCACCGCGGTTTGAGCGGAATTCTTTGCTAAATCTCTAACAAATAACTAAATACCGAAGTTACTGTGAATTTAGTTTCTGCATATGCGCATTTCGACAACCTATGTCTCTTCAGTGCAGATAAAATCTTAACGTTTGGAAGACCATCACTTCACAGATGTTAAAAAACTGAAAGAGAATAAACACCAAATATGATCTAAATGTAAAGCCAAAATTATTGCATTTATGTCTTTTCACCTGTGGATGCAATGTTTTGTTTTAAAATTCATGTATCTTTTTATCTGATAATGCAACTTCCGATTATTATTTATGTGCACGGAAGTTTCGAAATTTAACGAGGAATAAAAAATTCAATCTCCGGTCATTATTTATGAACACTTAAGTTTCGAAATTGAACAAGGCATTAAAAAATGCAACTTTCTGTCAATATTTATGGACACGGAAGTTTTCAAAAATGAACGAGGCATATAAAATGCAACTTCCGACTAATATTTAACTACATTAAAGTTTCTAAATTGAATGAGGCATAAAAATGCAACTTTCGGCCAATATTTATGTACACGGAAGTTTTGAAAATAAACAAGGCATAAAAAATGCAACTTAAAATCATGATCATGTACACGAAAGATTCGAAATTGAACAAGGCATATAAAATGCAACTTCCGGTTAATATTTATGTACACGGAAGTTTCGCAATTGAACGAGGCATAAAATGCAACTTCCGGTCAATATTTATATACACAGAGGATTCGAAATTGAACGAGGCATAAAAATGCATTTTCCGGTCAATATTTATGTACACAGAAGATTCGAAATTGAACGAGGCATAAAAATGCAACTTCCGGTCAATATTTATGCAGACTAATGTTTTGAAATTGTACGAGGCATAAAAATGCAACTTTTGGTAAATATTTATGGACACGGAAGTTTCGAAATTGAACGAGGCATATAAGCCTTATGGCGACTTAAAAACTGAATTAAATATCAAAATGCTGAGAAATGTAATGTTAGCCTCTGTCAGATTAAATGATCAAGATGTATGGTCTGTTAAAGAAGATAATATTGGTAAAGCTAATGTCAAATCGCATTGCTTATATTTTAGAAAATAATTAAGTATAAGAATACAATAAATACCCAGGTTGCATAAAAAATTGTATATTTCGTTATGCTGTACATGTGTTTCAAGGAGTAACCTCTCATCAGCAGCATTAAAATCAAACAATATGGAAAGCTATAATCCAAAAGTAGTCAAAAAAGAAGTACTCATTACCAAAAATATCGAAATAGGAGGCCAAATTCAGTACCAAGGATATCCACCCAGTACCAAACACGGAATGAAGCCTTAGTATTTATAAGAATTTAGAAATTTGATAAAAAAAACAGTAAATTTCTATAAATCGCAAGGTAATGCTTTCATGTCAGACAAGTCTGATCATTGGACTGGTAAATACCCTCGGGAACATCTGGTCCACCAGCAGTGGCATCAGCCCAATGGTTTCAAAATACAATAAATACCCAGGTTGCATAAAAACGGTAAATTTCATATGCTGTACACGTGTTTCAAGGAGTAACCATTAAAGAGAAAAATCACATTATATTGTAGGATCAACGGGGGTAGACCGTATCTTAACGATGGCAAGTTTTGATGAAACGCATTAGAGGAACATTTCCCTACCCCTGAATACCGTAAGATACAGTTTGGTACCCAGTTTTTATGGAAATTAAACATATGACCCTTTTAATCGATTTTGAACTGTATGCGTCTACGGCATTTCGTTGCTCAAATTCCGACGTTTAATCGTAAAGTTAATCCCTGAAAATGTTTACGCCATCCAATCAAAATAAGCGTTACGAACAAAAGTGCATTTAAACAGAATACATACACTGCTAGAATGTAACCACTTTGACATTTATTATTTCCCATCGAGGTTAGTTAACTTGTACTACTTTATTATTATTATTATTATTGTTGTTGCATCAGGCAAAGAGACATTTACCGATGATCAAGATACGAAAACGACTCAGATATATTACTTGTAGTTGCTATAGTAAAGTACAAAAATGTTTATTACTGCATTTAAGATCAAGCGAGTGGTGGCAGTGTAGACTGGACGTATGATTCAAGGGGAATAATACAATCATATGCAGTGGAGTTACGAGATACTGGAGAATTTGGATTCTTACTACCCGCAGACCAGATAGTACCATCTGGGGAGGAGACTCTTGCAGCTATGAAAAAGCTCAGTGAAGACATTTCACCACAACGAAAGAAAAAATACCATTAATTCGCTATAGTTATACATTTAGTGTGATTATATATATTATTAACATTCATAATTTATAATGGGTGTCTCTGATAATGATAGTAGAAAATAAATAAAGAAAACAATCAATCTCTCGAAAAAATGCACAATATTCCACACAAAACTTGTGTGAATATGCATTGTATAGCACAGCAACATCTACGAATGACGTAAAGCAAAAATACATATTTTTTTTATTATATACTAATCTACAAAAGAAACGATACACGAAATTTATCAAAAATGGCATTTTACCTTCTGGCAGAAAACAATAACTCGTATATAAAATGCATTCTTTCATACATATGAAGTGACATCACCCTAAATTGTCTCATACAATTCCTGAACTATATATGGTCAAGGTCAAGGTCATTATCCGGAATTTCTGTTAGTTGACGTAAATAGTGAGTATATAAACATCTTGTATTTAGCAAATTGTCACATTTTCGAACCGACTAACTTTAAAATCTGTTGCCCAATTTTCCGTATTAAATTCACAATCAAGTAAGCGTGAAACATGTTTTAGTGGTTTTGACGTTTTGCGAGACCTACGACTACGTCATTTGTCATTTGGTGAGCATGTTTGATGTAGATAAATCATTGTTTTTTTTTTTTGTTTGTTATTCCTTTCACAAAACTAAAGTTCATGCTAGCAAAAATTGACATCGACTCTCTGAACGTGTCAATTTCTTGTTTACATTGATTTTGGATTGAACGAAGCAAAAAATTTCCAAGTGCAACCTAATTTAAAACTACTCCTTTTTGGATCCGATGCTCTGACCCTGGAACAAAATACAGAACTATTTCTGAAGGTGCAATCTTTTATTCTTAAAAGTAAACGTTTTGTGGATGCGTAGAAATTTACTTCAAACAGCTTTCATCAAATTTAATTTTCTCTTTTTGTTTTTCTATTTTTACATAATACTGTATTCATGGTTTGATCTTCTTTCCTATATTTAATTCTATGTATTCTTCTTTGTATTGTTTCTTCTCAATATGTTTATCCATAAACTCTCTTTTGCATTTATAATTTAATTTAATTAATTTATTTAATTTAATTAATTTAATTTAATGAATTGGAATTATCAGTGTGTCATACCTTTATCTGAGCATTTAACTTACTCCTTGTTAAATATGTCATGTAATTACAGGAGACGGATTAATATAAGCTTAAGCTTGTTTCCGAATCCTAGTCTTGATTAATTGTATGTATGAATTTCATGTATTATATTCAATAAAATAAGTTTAAATCAAAAAAGAAGATATTTTGCCACTTTAAAAGATATCAAATTGTTTACCTGATGTATTGTCCCAATTATTGACAATTAAACAATTTAAATCACCCTTCAATTAACGGCGAAATCAACTATCGGGCGAAAAATAAACATTCCTGATTCTTACCATATCCGTTTAGGAATTGATTTTAAAATGAAATAACAAATGCTTTTCGGCGTGGAATGCATCAATAAGCTAGAATATGAACTTTAAATGCTAAAAATAAAACATTTTATGAAATAACTTTTGTTTTGTAGTATATATGATCTATGTATCGAGACAATTCGAATGAGAGTGCTGGCATGAGAGGCAATAAACTTTGATTTAAAAATGAATGCATAAATCGGGCACACTAAACCGTGCCAGTTCCATTTCAAAAAAAGCGATTTTTATTCTGTTTGTACATCTCCGACATTTTCTAGTGGTATTCTTGCCTCCTTGCATTAATTGTTTGTCATTTAGTTTTTTATTACACAATATATTACAAAATTAGGCCGACAGACGGACTCACTTATGACTTTATCTCTTATGAGCATTGGGCGAATAACGTTGTAACTTGTAGGGCTCCATATTAATACTTATTCGTCAGTTAAAAATTTGATGAACATTTAGTGATTGTAACGGTACACTTTTAGTTAATCAATAGTTAATTTCTAGTAAGAGGTATGTCAGCATTTAATTGTTCAATTGGTCAGGTTGATGCTCTCATTTCCATCTTAAACTACACGAGAGTTCAGTAGTTAATTTCTAGTAAGAGGTATGTCAGCATTTAATTGTTCAGTTGGTTAGGTTGATGCTCTAGTTTCCGCCTTAAACTACACGAGAGTTCCGTCTTGAAAAAGGGCTCATGCTGACCTCAACAAAGTGGAGATCAACGATAAAAGCCTCGTTGAATTGCTTTGTTTACCATGTATTTGTAGAGATTTTGTCTTATGCGCATTTACTCCGTAGAAGATTCTCCGTGCTAGAGATGTATCCTCTATATACATTTCAGTTATGGTGTACTTGTGCTTGAGAGCATTTCTCATATGGATACACTATCATATTTCAAATTTTAGCATTTTTTTTTGTAATATCAAATTTTTATTCTGACAACCTGTTTATTGTGCCCACATTTCTTTTGACTCGATGAGTGCCCTGTGGTTGTTTAAGTGTTGTGATTGTCTTCTGTTAGTTTTGTTTTGTTTTGCGACGGATGACAGCGATTGTAAGAACAATTTACTCTTGTTGACAACCCAACAGTCATGAAAATTTAGAGCATGGATGGCGTTGCTGGACAAATAGCAATGGATTCGGTATTAAACTTACCATGAGAAAGGAGCAAAGAGTGTCTCATTTACATTTCCTTCATATACCTCTATTGCTTACTTCTTATCTCGAAGATCTCGGGTTAACTTGATGATAAGTGTGATTTGTCTCGCCCGTACATAAGGCACGAAAGCGAGACGTAGGTGTACAAAGTATTGCGTCGACGACGACGTAAACTTTCATATTCAGTTTTTGTGATAAGGTCAGTTTCTAGGTTAGTATTAGTGGTATGTCAATGATATTTGGTATTTGGGTAGGTCTTTAGTAGTACATGACGGCTCGCTGTATAGCTTTTGTCTTTGACCTCAATTTCACGTTCTAGTGAGCATGTTAAGTTTTTGTATTAGTTCAGTTTGTCAGTATATATTAGTGGTAGGTCAATTGTAGGTTGTTTTTGGGTTGTACATTAAATTGTGTCATATGGCTGTTGTCCTTGACCTCAATATCATGTTACGTTTTTGTGATAAGTTCAGTTTCTCGGTATGTGGTATATAAATTGGTCAGAGGTAGTATATAACAGTCTGTCGTATGATTTTTGTCCTTGACCTCAATTTTATGGTCTAGTGAGCATGTTAAGTTTTTCGGATTATGCCAGTTTCTCAGTAACTAGAAATGGTAGGCTAATGATATTTGGTATACGAGTTGGTCTTTGGTAGTACATGACAGTCAGCTGTATGGCTTTTGTCTATGACCTCAAATTTACAGTCTGGTTAGCATGTAAAATTTTGTCTAATTATGTCAGTTTCCATATTACTATTTATGGTACATCAATGATATTTGGTATATGGGTTTGTCTCATGTAGAACATGATATAGAAAAAAGAAGGGAAACGGGGAATGTGTGAAAGAGACAACGACCCAAAGGGGAGTAACAACAACACAAAGCCACCATAAGATATCAATGAACGGTGAGGAAACCCCACACCCAACGGCAGGTCGGAGTCGGCCCCCAAACAAAGAGTAATAAAGTTCAGCGAAATAAACATTATCCTAGACTCCTATAGACATACAGTAAACCAACTAGAAAACAGACAGGACACACAAAGGCTATAAATTTCCTGACAGGCGCAACCTGCTGCGGCGGGGTTAAACTGCTGTTAGTCTACTTAAAGGTTTTTGGATGCCCCAATTTCACAATAAAGTGAGTATGCTAAGTTTCGCAGTATATATTAAAGGTAGGTCAATGCTATTTTATATGCGAGTCGGTCTTTGGTAGTACATGACGTCTCGGTATATTTTGTCTTTGATTTTTACCTCAGTTTCAGTAAGCATGTTTGTTTTGCCAGTATCTGTCAATGGCAGGTCACTTATATATTGTATATATGGGTTCTTTGTAAGTACATAAAGTTTGCAATATAATTCATGTCTGTGACCTCAATGTCACGGTCTATCAGAAATATCCCATAAATGTACGTATCGGTTGACGAACGTTTAGCAGGGACCGTTTATTTTTGTAATATTGAAAATATTCAATGGTAGCAAGTTTTCGTTCCAAATGACAAGAACTAGACAATCCACTCAATATAAGATAAAGCACAATCTATTTGCATTTTTATAGCAAACTTTAACACTTTAACAGTCGTTAAATCGGGCTCGTATCTCTCTCGTCAAAGCTGAGACCATGAATTACAGATCGATATAAATCTAATTTGACTGAATCTGCGACGTCTCCCTGAGTAGCATTTGACATTAATTGATTACTACTTTTTTCTGCAATGAGAGAAGATTATTTAATGCTACATGGTCATACTGAAATCGACAAGTTTGAAAAAATTCTTTAAAACTTTTGTTTGGAAGCAACTACTTGATTTTTCATATAAACAAAAAATGATATGGCTATAAAGCCATATCAAGCTATTGAATTTTTTTTAAATATAATTGTCATACGCTTTATATCAATATGTAGCAGTGAATTCTTCCCGCCCGTATATTCTTTCCGCTTGGATAAAATTACGGAAGCATATTCGTGCCACATTTTTTGCAAAAATATTTTTTATTGCGTTTAAACGCAATAACTTTTGCGTTTTAACGCAAAACATTGCGAATAAACGCAATAATTTTTGCGTTTAAACGCAAAACATTGCGAATAAACGCAATAATTATTGCGTTTAAATGCAAAACATTGCGAATAAACGCAATAACTTTTGCGTTTAAACGCAAAACATTGCGAATAAACGCAATAACTTTGCGAATAAACGCAATAATTATTGCGTTTAAACGCAAAACGATTGCGATTAAACACAAAACCTATTGCGAATAAACGCAAAAATTATTGCAATTAAGCGCAAAAACCATTGCGTTTAAACGCATAATTTTTGCGTTTAAACGCAAAAAATATTATTTTCAAACGCAAGGAAAAAACAAAACCAAGGATAAGACGCCATTGAAAGACAGGTGTGGCAGCTGAATAAATCTTTATCAGCAAGGTAAGAGACTTAATATTACGTTCATAATTAACAGACAGTAAACAAAAAATGGAATGGCCAATATTGCTTTAATTTTGTTGTAACTGTTAAGACTGGTTGTAACATTAGGGTGCCGTAATATCTACATCGAGCTATATGTTAGCGTGTCAATCGAAACGTTCATCTTCATTTAAATTTACGTAAGAAAAAAGACTTCCTTTATTGGCATCGAATGTTTGTAATATGAACATGGATAAATTAGATACTCGAAAATTCACAATTACCTTGTTAAATAAATGTTATCCAATGCTTGATTCACGGGTTTCAGTATTAAATATGGTGGTTTGGGGAGGGGACAAGAGCTTTCCTTGTCCTTATAAATATCAATAGCTTCAACGTCTTTGCTATTTTGCATCGATTTATTAGATAATGCCCTAGCGAACAACAGATTGTTGATTTTCGGCAGTCTTCAATTACTTTTTTTATTCAAGAACTAAATGAGTGGACAGTTTGAAAATTGATGGACCCCTCTTATCTTCCTTTAATATTCAAATCTATGAATCTTTTGTCA
>MJUU01068848.1:0-12387 GCA_002080025.1 Modiolus philippinarum
TAAAAATCATATCTAAGATGAATTTATTATCATCATTTTTTAAAAAAAATAAGATGATTTTATGTTTAACATGATTGTGTTTCACTCCTATTTTTTTTAAAATATTTTTGCACATTCATCGTTTTCTATGATTAAATGCCAATGCTTATTAATAGCTCGTTTTAACTGTTTCACAGCAGGATTATATTTTGTAATAAATACATTGACTTCCCCTTTATCTTTTTCGTTATCAACTAATAGATCTTGCCTGTTTAAATTTGAAGTGGCATTTATTGCTTCATCAACCTCTTCAGCTTTGTAATTTCTGTTCAATAATTTTTCTTTGAAAGTATCTATTAATTGATTACTTTCATTTTCACTTGAGGTATTCCTTTTTTGACGAATAATTTCACCTTTGATAAAGCCATTAAATACGCTCTTAGGATGACAACTGTTTCTGTCTAAGTATTGGAAAGTTTCAGTTGGTTTTCTGTAGGTTTTAAAATCCAACGTTCCACTTGAATAAAATCGTTCACCTTTAAATACTTCAGTATCTAAGAATATAATTTTTTCAGATGAAATTTCGTGGGTAAATTTAAGATATCTGTGGGCTTTATTTGCTAAATTAAATAATATATTCAGCTCTATTTCTGTGCCGTCAAATATTAAAATTCCGTCATCTCTGTATCTTCCACAATAAATGATTTTATGTTTGTGTGGAAATTTCGATAAAATTTGTTCTAGGGTTGGAAACATTATTATCTCGGCAAGCTCACTTGAGGCTGCCCCTCCCATTGAAATTCCCGCTTTTTGTCTATATGTTTTTCCGTTAAACGTAAATTCATTATTTTTTAATATGATTTTTATTGCTTTGATAATTTCATCCATCGGTGGAACTTTGAAAAGATATTTGTGGTTTTGAATATTTTCTGTCAATTGTTTGACAGCTTCAATGATTTCATGATATTCAAAATTGGTATACATATTGCTTGCATCAAATACTGCTAATTTTACATCATGTTTTAATTTTAGACTCTCAATTTTTCTTATGAAGTCTTTTGTGTCTCTAATGTAGGTGTATTGTTTTTGAACAATTGGCAGTAAAATATGATCAATAAAATGAGCCAGGTTGTGAAGGGGTGTGCCACATAATGATACAATTGGTCTACCTATAAATCCATGCTGGTTTATCTTTGATGGATCGTTTTCAATTTCTTGTAGGATTTGAGATGGTATTTTGTGTATTTTTGGCAGTAGTATAAATTTCCCAAGATTTTTGCTTGATAGATTTTGCAATAAATATTTGTTTGTTGTTTCATCTATATACTTAGATTCATTCCAGGAATGAATAAGGTCATAAGTTTTTTTTGTGTAGATTTCTATGTTTGATTTATTCATTTCTTCGTAATATGTTTTGTTTTCTAATTGTCTTTGTCCTTCTTTTATGTATATTGATTTATCAAGTATACAAATTGTTGATGTTTTGTCACTTTTTACAACAACAATGTCTTAACAATTTTGCAAGTTTTTCAAGGCTTTATGTTCTTTGACGGTTAGATTATGTTTTACTGCTTTAATTTCAACTCTACTTAATTCATATTGAGTTGCGAAAAGATAATTTTCTAGAGTTTCACAAGAGTATGATGGCTTGTATCCACTTTTAAGATAGAATGGATGAATTAAGTTGGATTCGTTGTTTCTAAACATATATTTGCAACGAAGTTTACGTTTGAATTCTTCAAAATCATTCATGATATTTCTCTTTAATCTTATGGTATTAGGTGTTGGGACAAATTTTACACCTTTAGCGAGAAGAGTTATTTCATCGTCCGTTAGAATTTTTTGTGATAAGTTTCTGACAAAAGATTTTGCTCTGTTAATTTTTTCAAGCTTTTTGGACATTTTTGTTCTTTTTCTCAGTTTTAACAATCTTTTTCTATTTCGGTTTATATGTTTCTCAGATTTTTTGAAACGTCTGACCATTTTGACAAGTTTCAGCTTTCTGTTTAAGATATATGATAGAATAACTATGAAGATTTAGCCTTTTCTCATTGGCTGTTAGACATAGATTGCTGTTTGATTGACAAATACTGGAATGTAAGATTAATGATAATCATTAAATAATTGACTTACTAGAATTAAAAGATAGAAAATAAATCCTGTAGTAGAATAATATATTTAATCAAATTAGATGAAAATGATTTGTTTACACACTACATGTTGGTATATGATTTTGTCCTCACATTTAAAATTCCAGAGTTTTTAATCATTTAATTAAGCTTTTCCAAATATAATGTTTAGCGTTTGTATGGGAATGGCCTCTTGCCTCCTTTGTTGAACTTGGTTTGCTGTTTACCATGATTGTCTTTTATTTTGCGGTCATAATCTTCTGTAAATGTTTTGTATTTCTGGTCATACTTTTCTATAAGTTCGAACACTTTGGCTTGGGCGTTTGAAATGTCTTGCCTATCTTCCACTGTTAATGCTTTTTCCAAAATTTTAGTTTTTATAAATTCAGCTTTGCTGGTTACGATTTCTATATGCTCCTTGCAATGCTTTATTAGCTCTCCAAGTGCATAATTGTTCACATGCGTTCTTATGTTTTTGAGTTTGTCTTGAAAGTTTTCTTTTGTAGCTTGGTTGTTGAAATATGGATAAAACTCTAATTTAGTGGTCATGAATTTCGGCACAACGTTGCGTTCTTTAGAAGATTCCAAGCTGTACATGAGAGTTGCAATGTGGTGTCTGTTTTCGAAGATTTCTTCCATTTGTGATAAATGCTTTGATATGTCACTTTCAGGTTTAAATTCTTTCTTAGTTTTGAAATTTAAACTCATCGATGTGTTTTTCAAATCTCTTTGAGTTGAAGGTGGGAAATGATTATTTTCAGCTAAATCTCCATTTGAAGTATCCATTTTATTTTCACCGTTATCCATGTTTAATTTAGGTTTTGAAATCGAATGATTCTGGTAAAGTTTAGTTATGACAGATTCAAAATGTTAATTGTTTCAACATTTTTGTCATAAACTCTAGTTTTTACTTTAGTATAGACATTTTGGCATGATAAGGTGTGGTGAAAGCTTTCCGGTATTTTAGGTCCAAATTTGTTTTGAGGTTGATTTATTGCTTGTTTTTTCATTCTCCCACGATAAACTGTTCTATTATAATTCATTAGGTCATATGGCTCTTTCATTGAAACTAGAACCGTGGTTGACCGCTGATGATCTCCCCCACGTAAAAAATAGGAGTGAAACACCATCATGTTAAACATAAAATCATCTTATTTTTTTAAAAATGATGATAATAAATTCATCTTAGATATGATTTTTATAATAAAAAATAAAAACAATCTTTAAACAACACTGTTATAATAATTATCCATAGTTTAACTCTGTTAATAAGAAACGAACTTTGAAAGTAATTAATCTGAACTTATAACCATAAACAATACAATTTACTTTAATTTAATTAACTAATAAATTGCAAGAATAATCATAAAATCTATAAGAAAATCATTGGGAATTGAAAGCGTAAATCACAATTATATTTCATCATTAATTAATATCAATGAACTTCGAACTGGGTGGGTTCGGATGACCTTTAATATAAATATGTAGAAAAAACGGTCCAAATTCATTGAAACTAGAACCGTGGTTGACCGCTGATGATCTCCCCCACGTAAAAAATAGGAGTGAAACACCATCATGTTAAACATAAAATCATCTTATTTTTTTTAAAAATGATGATAATAAATTCATCTTAGATATGATTTTTATAATAAAAAATAAAAACAATCTTTAAACAACACTGTTATAATAATTATCCACAGTTTAACTCTGTTACTAAGAAACGAACTGTGAAAGTAATTAATCTGAACTTATAACCATAAACAAAACAATTTACTTTAATTTAATTAACTAATAAATTGCAAGAATAATCATAAAATCTATAAGAAAATCATTGGGAATTCAAAGCGTAAATCACAATTATATTTCATCATTAATTTATATCAATGAACTTCGAACTGGGTGGGCTCGGATGACCTTTAATATAAATATGTTTGTATTTGGTGGCCTGATTTTCAAGGAATTGCCACAAAGTTCAGGTTCATGACAAAAGGTAGTGAAGAATGTAAGGCTTCATTTTCAGAATATTGCCAGGACCTTTCAGTTTATTCAATTAAAACGCCGAATTCGACCAAAGAATGCACAACCGGTGTAGGGGTAAATTAGAGAAAAGAGAAATGGCCCACAAATAATTCTTTGGGTAAAATTTTGTTTGCTTTTTTTATTGCTGATCTCTTAGTATTGTATTACAATAATGTCTTCCACATTGTTTTAATATGGCAGTCGTATGCAAATTAGCGAACCTACCTCCATTTTGCCATATGGGTACTATATGCATACATTTGTTTAATAACTATCATATTACCATGCCTAGTTAATATCAATTTCATGTATGAAATGGTTTTCAAGAATGAACAATAACATTTTCCCACAGGATCTTAAGTTAAACTATGTTCCCCGGTGGCTGCCATTTTGGATTTGTTATCGGTACAAAGACATAAAATTCAAAAGTAGACCATCATGTAACCATGCCTAGTTAAAATTAACTTCATATATAAAAAGTTTTCAAGAATTAGCAATTTCCAATACTTGCCCATAGGGTCAGATTTTAAACTAAAATCTGCAGTCACGGTCATCTTCGATTTAAGATCGGTAAAAAAAAATCACACAATTGTTTAATGATCATGTTGTTACCACTTCTAGTTAACATAAACCTGTTAAAAGTTTTCAAGATTGACGAATTTACAATTTTTCCCATAAGGTCATATGTTAAACTATGTTTCCCAGTGGTAGCCATCTTGGATTGGATGCGAACCTGCTGGACATACGTTAAAACTTTTTTAGATGAACAATTTTACTTTTTAAAGAAGACGTCTATCTCAAAAGGTTTTGAAAATATAACAAAAGCCAAAAAAAAAAAGAATCACGTTCCGCCCCTATTATATATTTACATCTGTGTTATGCAATGTGGCTTCGAGCATAAATGTCACCATATGTCGTCTGTGTCGTTACGCTAAAATAATATCTCCAATAAGATCGTCATGTGATTAATGAAACAAAATCACCATTGCAAACGTTGTCATCGATGTCACTCCACAAAAATATCTCTGTGAACTTTGTCACCTGGTTTACGCGACAAAAATATCGCAGTGATTTTGTCAAATTTGTGCAAAAAATCTCAGTGAACATCGTCACTGGTGTTTCGCCATAAATATCACCTTAAACATTATCGTCTGTCTTTCATTGTAGAGTTAAGCTACAAAAAAATCGCCATGAGCATCGTCGTCTGTGAAACACCACTAAAATACAGGGTCAAGCAGTTATTGTCACTGGTATTCGCCACTAAAAATTCCTATGTGAACATTGTGAACTGCGTAACGCCCAAGTGGACTTGGTCAACTATGAATTCGCCACTACGTCGGCTGGTATGATCGGCTTTTGAATGAGGTCAAAATAACAAAGTCGACCAACTATACAAATATTTATTTCGAGGAGACTATGAAAAACTCACCATGAACAGATAAATTATTCTTATGTAGTTTAAGACGAGTCCACAGCAACCCGTGTTACATAGTGATTTACATAGATGTCGACCGACGCTACATTTTGTTTTGTTTCTCATAGATGTCAACCGACGCTACATCTTGTCTTGATTTCTCGTAGATGTCGATCGATGCTACAACCATGTTTTGTTTCTCATAGATATCGATCGATGCTACACCCACGTTTTGTTCTCATAGATGTCGATCGATGCTACACCAATGTTTTGTTTTTCATAAATGTTGATCGATGCTACACCCATGTTTTGTGTCTATAGATGTTGATCGATCCTACACCCATGTTTTGTTATTCATGGATGTCGTTCGATGCTACACCCATGTTTTGTTTCTCATAGATGTCGTTCGATGATACACCAATATTTTGTTCTCATAGATGTCGATCGATGCTACACCCATGTTTTGTTTCTCACAGATGTCGATCAATGCTACACCCTTGTTTTGTTTCTCGCAGATTACGATCGATGCTACACCCATTGTTTCTCATAGATGTCGATCGATGCTCACCCTTGTTTTGTTTCTCATAAGTGTAGATCGATGCTACACCCAAGTTTTGTTTCTTATAGATGTCGATCGAAGCTATATGAAGTTTTTGTTTCTTATAGATGTCGATCGATGCTATATCCAGGTTTTGTTTAATAGATGTCGATCGATGCTACACCCATGTTTTGTTTTTCATAGATGACGATCGATGCTACACCCGGGTTTTGTGTCTATAGATGTCAATCGATGCTACACCAAGGTTTTGTTTCTCAAGGTAAACGATCGCTGCTACACCCATGTTTTGTTTCTCATAGATGTCGATCGATGCTACACCCACGTTTTGTTTCTCATAGATATAGATCGATACTACAGCCATGTTTTGTGTCTAGATGCTGATCGATGCTTCACCCACAGATGTTTATCGATGCTACACCTATGTTTTGTTTCTTGTAGAGGTCCGTCGATGCTACACCCGGGTTTTGTGTCTATAGATGTCGATCGATGCTACACCCATGTTTTGTTTTTATAGATGTCGATCGATATTACACCCATGTTTTCTTACTCATTGTTAACGATCGATGCTTCACTCATGCTTGGTTTGAAAGATGTCGATCGATGCTACACCCATATTTTGTTTCTGGTAGGATGTCGATCGATGCTACACCCATGTTTTGTTTTTCATGGATGTCGATCAATACTACACCCATGTTTTGTTTCTGATAGATGTCGATCGATGCTACACCCATGTTTTGTTACTCATAGTTAACGATCGATGCTACACCCATGTTTGTGTTTATAGATGTTGATCGATGCTACATCCATGTTTTGTTTCTGATAGATGTCGATCGATGCTACACCTAGGTTTTGTTTCTCATAGATGTCGATCGATGCTACATCCATGTTTTGTTTGTTACAGATGTCGATCGATGCTACACCCATGTTTTGTTTCTTAGAGATGTCGATAAATGCTACACCCATGTTTTGTGTTTATATATGTCGATCGATGCTACAACCATGTTTTGTTTCTTACAGATTTCGATCGATGCTACACACATGTGCAGCCATGTTTTGTTTCCATCTGAGTTCAATCGATGCTTTAAACATATTATCAAACGCGTAGATTTTCAAAAAAGATAAAAAGTAATCACTCACCGTTGTTCGTTGTTAAAGAATAATGTTTTTATAATGAAACAGACAATTTTTTATATAGCTTGCTATCTTTCACACTAAATTTCATAGTACTATTTTTTCCTTACCTTTAGTAAGATGTGTGTTATATTCATTAAATATTCTGTGACATATTGCACACTAATACAATTTAAATAATGATCAAAAGAAGTGTATTACAGTAGATGAAAATTTTAAAGTCTCTACCACTGGGTTTTGATGAACATCATTCAGGTAAAGCAAAATTTGTCTTTAAAATGTTCAAATAAAATATATTAACCCTTTCAATATATGAATTAATAAAGGTATAAGCACTGGACGATTGTCCTTTTTTCTTCTTCACCTTTTCTGAAGGTTTAAATTCCAATTAAACGGTTGTACAAGAAGTTACTATAAAATTGTAATTTATAACGTTTCCGCCCCCCCCCCCCAAAAAAAAAACAGCGACATCCCAAGTTACCGGAGTTTTCGGCGATCGGTTAAGGGAAGCTGAGTTCGCTTAGAACTGGTTTAATCCGGTTGAATAATGTTAAGGCCAGTTGAAAAATATGAGATGAAATTTCTGTTTTAGGTAACATTAGATAATATTTTGTCACGGTGCAATTTCGGTGAATTTTAGTTGCACTTGAATATTTTCTTTTATGTTAGTTTGAAAGATGGATGTACTCTGGTCTGGAGCCAAAATTTTAAAGTATTTCATTATTTTTGTGACCTTGATTTTTTGCAATGTTCTAACCCTACAAAATAAATATATGACAAACAAAATTCATAGGATGCTTTACAAATTATTGTGCTACAGATGTTGGAAAGTGACAAATCTGAACACTTTTGCTCATTTTTAGGCATTTTTGCCCATTTTTTGGTTATATTCAAGGAAAAAATCTAGCTTAGAGTATTTAACTTTTTCTTCACTTTTTCATTCTTTTTGAAAAGCTGTAAGTAGATAGATAAACAAATTCAACACCAAAAGATCATATTTTGGTTTTGATATAAGAAAGTTTTGTCTCATTTCATGCTTTTTAAGGGCAATTTCAGCATTTCCATACTTCCCTAAAAATGTAGATTTTCTAAATTTTCTAACAGATAATGCTTTAAACTTTTATTTTGTGATTTTTTGTTTCCACAAAATGTAACACTATTTAAAAAAGCAAAAATAAATCTTAAGTGCATATAATTCATAAAATGGCTTTTTAACCAAACCCCTATTTTGTGAAAGTTTGACATGAATCCAACAGCCGATTAGGGCATAAATCTTGACTTTGTGACTACTTTGAAACTACTTGATAGAAAAGTTATATCAAAATGAGATTTCAGTGAGATCGAAATATGACCAGAATACATTCTTAAGAAAAAAAACAAAATTAAGAACATATGAAGTCATTGAAGGTACAGCTCTGACGTTTGTCGCCGATAAACTGCCGGCTAGCTCAAGGAGCCTAGTCAGGATGCTAGTAGAACACTGTCGAACTACGGAAGAAAAATTAAACTCTAAACTTCCCGAAGGGTTTGGTCAAGAATCATCATAAATTTCAGTAGACATCGGCAGTATCAGTGAGAGGCCAGTGAGTGTGAGTGCAAAATTTTCAGGTCTTTGGTCTCAAAGCTAATTTAACGGATGCAAGCAGATTAACTTGTCGATATCCCCTATAACGTAAAGAATGTAAGTTACGTCCCAGCTTTTCTGGACTTTCAATCAGTTTCTGGCATTCAGTTTAACAACATTTCCGTAAAAATGAGGATTAGAAATGCCCTTAGCAATAACCTGTTTACGAGTAACGCCATATTTAGACATCAAATGTTCATATCTATTATAAAACTTCTTAAATGTATTCAACAACCTATGAAATCTGTAACCCTGTTGTAAAAAATTGGCTGTGATAGTAAGGCTACGTTCATTAAAATCGTCAAGAGTAGAACAAACTCGTGCAAATCGTACCAGTTGAGAAATATACACCCAGTAGGATGAAGCTAGAGGGATGACGCCGTCAAGAAAAGGGGAATTAGTGATGTTGAAATCAAAATCATCCCGTTTATCTTATATTTTAGTTTTTATTTTACCGGAGTCAATAATGTACGGAAGCGCATTAGGGACATGCATAAAAAAAATTATCTCGCCGTGGCGAGTTACTATCTCGCCGCGGCGAGTTATTATCTCGCCACGGCAAGTTAACAAAAAAAGGTTATCTCGCCGCGGCGAGTTACTATCTCGCCACGGCGAATTAACAAAAAAGGTTATCTCGCCGCGGCGAGTTACTATCTCGCCTCGGCGAGTTACTATCTCGCCACGGCGAGTTAATATCTCGCCGCGGCGAGTTATTATCTCGCCACGGCCAGTTAACAAAAGAGGGTTATCTCGCCGCGGCGAGTTACTATCTCGCCACGGCGAGTTAAAAAAAAGATTATCTCGCCGTTGCGAGTTACTATCTCGCCGCGGCGAGTTAACAAAAAATGTTATCTCGCCGCGGCGAGTTACTATCTCGCCACGGCGCTATCTCATATACTTATCTTTTATTATTATTATTATTATTATTATTATTATAAAATCTACTTGTTTCTGCAAAATACCAGATATCATACAATACCAGATTTTAACCATCAGACAATTTTCTTATCACCAAACCAAATACGGAAATATATAAAACAAGCTTCTGTATTAGTGGGCCAAAAAGTATGAACTTTCAACCAAATGCAATCAAAAACTGGAAAACTGTTTTTGAATTCAAATTTTTTTATAAACTGTTATATTTCTTATAGATATGTATTGTTTTTGCTATTAAGCTAATGAATGTGTATATTATTTGTATATTGATTTGTTATTGTTGCCTTTATATTTGCTAATGGTGAATAAAAGGATATGGAGTAAATGCACATGAGACAAAGTCTCTACAAATACATGCAGCATGGTAAAAACAAGCAAAGGAACAACGCTTTTATTGTTGTTCTTCATCTTGAAGTCACAATATATCTATTTAAAGAGAGCCTTATTGAAAATTGGTTCAATTCAAATAAGTTACTCTCTCTGTAAATGAAGATAATTTTATTAATTTATTTATTAATATAAAAGCACAAAATTAGATGGAAGCAGAGCTTAATTTTCATGGCTGTAAATATACTGGTAAACATGGCTATAACATAAGGCAAATTATATGAGGCAGGTACGACGTGAAAATCTGTGCGAACGGCACACTTCGCGTATTTCAAAAGTTTTATGCGATCTGCGCTTCCATTTAATGTTGCAGTATGCGCCCGGGTGCAGATTACAATCAAAAAGGCGCAGTTTCCAGGTATCGGATAACAGATTACAAGCATTGAGGCGCAAATAGCGAGTGTTCGGCACAAATTGCAAGTATTAGAGTGCAGATTACAAGTATTGAGCTCATAATGCATTACACATTTTGGGGTGCAGATTGCAAATTTTGGGGGCGAAAATTACATGTTAAACATTTTACTGCTGGTCGGTAAAATTTGCATCCTTGGAGAACAATTTTGTAAATGGAAGTACTACAGATTACATTTATTCTGAAATTTTCATCTCTAAATGAACCCCTTTGGTCGAAAAATTAAAAAATAATAAGATTTAAGTCATAAACTTAAATCCGGTAATCGCAGTCCTAACTACTAAGTGTAGCTATTTGTGGTATTGAGTTAAATCACCAACAAGTAATTTTTATTGGCTGTTTCTAAATCATGATTTCGAAAACGCTTTTTGATTGGTTATTGTTGAGTCGCGTGCTAAAAAGTATTGATTCCGCCCAGTATTGGAATATTGTATGAAGGAGACAGACGCCAAATTGATTTCCTCAAATTTATTACAAAAGAGAAAGTCGTTTGCCTACAGATTGTTATCAAACACTGTCAGGGAGTATTTGCATGTCATCGGTGCAATTTATTATGATTTTTTTTCTCATTATCATAATTTATGTTTCAAAAGTCAGTGGCCAAATCTTGAGTACATGGTGGCCACGTGTATGTACGCATCGTCCGTGACACCAAATATATTGTACTAGTACCTCCTTTATATCTATATATTTGTTCAAATCAAAAGAAGAATGTAACCCACTTATCCAACTACGCATAGTTTATAATACAAAATTAAAGCGAATTGGTCAGGACCTGGGTCTAGACCCTATCACACTCAACAATCGGTCACAGCTCCCTTAAACTCTTGAAAGAAAAGAAAAATTTCGACATTATGTCATAATCTATCAATTTTGATTTAATTTAATTTAACATGCAGTTACTTAAATTCTGTTCTAGTCGTTCGTTTCGAACTTCCGACCAAAAAAAAGGGGGGGTTTCAGTCTCTTCTTGTTAATTAGAATTTAATTTGTGCTGAATTCAACAGGAATAAAAATAGCCTCCCTGAGGTCATGTTAACTGGATCCGTCAACGATGAGTGGCTAAAAATGAATTTTTTCTCGATTCAGGTCATTTCTGCGCAACTCAGAAGATCAAACAGGAAACGGAGGTCAACACCATTAGCCGCTTCAGCGTCCTCTACAGCAGCTGCCGCGAAGAAAAAAATTAGCACAAGACCAACTGCTGCCCATCTACCAACGAGTTCAAGTTTGACCTTACCAGTCGTTTCGGAACCTCACCAATCCTTCCCAGTGACCATTGATATGCCACCAGATCCCGCTGATGATCAGCCTCAACAAACACAAGGTAGTCATAGTTCTATAGATACTAGAAATATATAGATACATCCATGTTCCCACTCTGATTTGGCTTTTAATGTACAACAAAATTTAAAAGAAAAAATTAGGAAGAGTGAGTACGTAGACCTGGCTCTCTTGTTGAGCAACGATTGTTCTAAACTGCCTTCTTAAAAATTAGTGCTAAAAGGCGGCGAATTGGTTTTCCAATCTGAAAATAATCTACAAAACAAAATCAATTGTTTAGACTCATGGACAACAACATTCATTATTTTTATAAGTGTTTATTGTACTGCACACCCAGATCGTTTTCAAGAACTTTTGAAATACATGTCAGTAGTTCGTACCGGTGCAAAACGGTGCAATAATTTAAATTGGAAATTGTACGACGAACAGTACAGACTTCGTAAAGCTCATGATCCCTTAAGTTCCTGGGCTGTTGTCGATGCTGAATTATGGCTCTTGTTTATGTCTAATGAC
>MJUU01068848.1:12442-25124 GCA_002080025.1 Modiolus philippinarum
CTCAGTTGTAGTGGCACTCATTCATTCATAAACTGTTATTCAAAACAGATAAATGTGGGACCAACTGTACACCAAAAACAAACAAATTATTCACGACCCCAGTATAACGTACAAAGATTTCCTAGACACGATTTGATTAATAATCCAAATTTTGCATTTAGACCAAATCAACAGCAACAGACAGTCAGACCGAGAGCTCCAGTTGCGACTATGGGATTTAGGGCACACACCAGTTCGCATTGATCGCCTAAAAAATTGGCTTGAACGTTATCCTTTCAAAAGTGAAGGAACAGAATTATACTACGGTTTTTCCAGTGGTTTTAGGCTCCGGTATCAGGGACCTCGAATTCACATAATGTCAAAAAATATGATATCCGCTGAACAAAACAAAAATATTACTCTGCAGAAACTTACAACTGAATTTAAGGCCGGTCGAATGCCGGGCCATTCAAAAAATTACCTATATCAACATTGCGCATTTCTCCAATAGGACTAGTTCCTAAATCAGATGGTGGCTGGAGAATGATACTAATTTATCTTACCCCGAGAATGGAAGCGTGAATTCTTTCATTGATCCCGATATTTGTAAAGTAAATTACACTTCAATCGACACCATTTTAACCAGGATATATGAGTTGGGGGACCGAGTGCAACTGGCAAAAATGGATATAAAGTCAGCATTTTGCTTATTAATTGTAAACCCCGCAGATTTTGACTTATTTTTTTATGGTTATTACTACATTGACAAATCATTAGCATTCGGATGTTCTTTGTCTTACAAGTTATTTAATACATTTTCCTCATTTTTACATTGGGAACAAAAAGTGGCTTAAATTCTCTTGATCATTATTTGGATGACTTTATTTTTATGGGGGCTAAAGGCACAAATGACTGTTCGTTTTTGATGGCTACATTTACCGAAGTCTGTAAAGATTTTGGCGTACTCATTGCGGAAAATAAAACGGTAGGTCCAACGACCATCCTCCCCTTTTTAGGGTTCATCATCAACACAGAACTTAAGCTAATTTTGATACCCCCTGACAAAATATTTAAACTTCAGTCTCTTTTAAAGCCAGTATTGTATTTGAAAAAGGTAACTTTAAGAGAACTTGAATCCATTACAGGTTTGATGGCATTCTGTTCCAGGGCAATTCCAGCGTCACGTGCGTTTATCCGAAGGTTTTATGATTTGATGATTGGGGTAAAAAAAAGCCTTTCCACAAAATAAGATTAACCAAAGAAATAAAGGCGGACATTTCAATGTGGTTACAATTCTTGCAGGACTTTAATGTGTTTTTTCCCCGATACAGTATGGACTTCAAATGAAGCCTTGCAGTTTTATACAGATAGTTCTGGTAACCCTGACCTGGGATGTGGAGTTTATTTTAACGGACTCTGGGTCTCAGTTCCGATAGCCTTACAGTTTGAGGTTCTCACAAAATCTTAAGAATTTGTCATTTTTGGAATTTATATCTGTGGTACTAGCTTTGATTTTATGGGTGAGGAAACTTCAAAATAAAAAACTCCTATTTCATATCGATAATATCGCTTTAGTCAGTATTGTTAATAAACGGTCTTCAAAGGATAAGCAGATTATGCAACTTATGAGGCCGTTCGTGCTGTTGACCATGATCAACAATGTCCAATTTAAAGCTGTCCATATCGAAGGATCTCAAAATATGGTAGCTGACGCACTTTCTCGTTTTCAGATGTCCAGGTTCAGAAAACTGGCTCTTTCAGCAAGCAGTATTCCAGAGGAAATATCGCAGGATTTCTTGACACTAATTTCAAGCATTTGATAAATTCCTTGTTGGTAAAATCAGTGTCACCAAGTACCATTCTGGCTATCATATAATAAAATGATAAATAAAATAAAAGCAGATCAATTCCCCTCAATGGGATGTTTATTTTTAGTGGTGACATAAAATCATATCAGTCTATATATAGTGTTTTACGTTTAAAGCCACGACTCTTTATTTCATGTTTTGAAGTCTTGAATTTTGGATCTTGATGTACGTTTACATCATTGGTGGCAGAAAAACGAACTGCATTTGGAATCGGATATAATATCCTTGTCTTTTGAAAATTTTTGTGATAAAAAATGAAATCATTTTGAGTAGCATGCTTGAAAGTAGTCAAAAATAAAGAAAAAAAAACGTCAGTCATGCACATGTTACAAAGTACACATGTATGAAATTTTAGTTTGTTTAATTTGCAGTACAGCGGCTAGCAGCTACACGGAACATGCAAAAACATAGGCATGAAATGCACAAAAAAAAATTTAAAGGTTTGGTTTGCATTACCGAGAGTTCCCCGTCCTATATAATACAATGTTTCTGTAAAAAGAAGAAAAAAAAACTTTGAATTTGGAAAAAAATCTCTTGGATTTATAATGTATTTGATTATCTCTATATATCAACTTGAACAGCATAATTTCGGACAATAATGACCGGTACCAAATTAAAATACACAATAACGCAAATTATATAGTTTATACAATCAGTATTATTCCGCATAAAATCAATTCCAATATAACCAAAGAAATCAATAAGTATCCACATAGTAAGCCATTCTGCGTCCTGATTAACCAAAAAGCAAACTACAGTACGAATTTAATATATCCCGATATATAGATGTAAACCTGTTAGTGATTGGATGTCATTCTTTGAATACTAGTATCAACATTTATTCGGAAAACAGCTAGGGAACAAAAGTTGTCACGGAAATTGACAGCGTCATTACATGAAAACGGCATTATGGATCAAAAATTAATATTTTTAGGGAATACATTTCATTCACCATGGCTATTCACCGGAAAATAAATATAATTCAGATTACAGACGGGGTATATAGCGTGACTTTCCCCGGATATTTATGACATTTCCTTCGGCTTCGCCTCAGGATAACTTGACATTCAGGGTATCATATCTGTAACCTGATTAAGATATAAAATTCTGTAAAGATTTTGTTTAAATATATACAACTTTCTCTCCGTACTAAGCAATCTACGCCCGGAAAAGTAATCTGCACCCAGACGAAAATTGATAATTTTGTTGAAGTTTACGCTCTTCAAGCGCAGATTGCATACAATTTCATAATCTGCGGAGGGCGCAGATAGACAACAGTAAAATGTTCGACATATGCATTTTAGGTTAACACCTGTTGATCCCCATTTCAGCCATCTTGAATTGGACCCCGTGGGCTCAAATTTTCAACAGGACCATCTAAGAACCATTGTGGCCAAGTTTGATTCCAATTTGTTCAGACGTTCCTAAAAACATACATGACTAGTTTACGAGTAAAAGGACAATCTTCAGATTTAGTTCCAAAATGCAGACAAAGAAGATCTTGACATGTCAAACGTGTTTGTTATTCAAGTTGAAACTTCATCATCATAGTTTTCTTTTGAAGTATCAGACAAAATGTCTTAAAATAATATAAAAAAAAAATTATTTAGATAAATTAAGGATACTCCGAAATTTGTACACAAAATTGCTTAAGAATTTCATGGTCGGTGGAAATTAAATGTCAAACCTTTTTTGTAAAACTTAATCTCTAAATTTTATTGTATTTAAACTACAAGACAAAACAAATCAGCATGGAAAAATTTAGCTTCTTTATCAGCAATTCGCCGTGTTCTTTTAATGGCAATATAAGCCGTGTTGACTGGTACATCGTACCTGACAACAAGTATACCTTAATTTAAACACATTTACTGCTATAAAATTACAACACTGGATTGGAAATAAGCTTTAACAACTTACAACTCCTTTCCAGATAATACAGTGATACATTAAATACAATTTGAATATAAAAACGTCAGAATATAATAATACAAATACATATAAATACATTCTATAAACAACAGCAACAAAGTTCAAGATCAAGATTTTGATCAGCCAGTTAAGGTAGTTCGATCCTAATAAAAATGTCAGACAGAATTTTTTTCTTTTAAGATATTTTGTAGGTCTTAACCTATGTATTCAAAAAATAAAATAAAAATGATATGTCACCGATCATCTTTTCCTGGTATCTGGCTTCGAAAATCAGGCCAAATTCAGTATTTTTCAGCAATACTTACAAAGAATATTTAGGAACTGTGATAACATGCTTATTGTTTATCTTTCATATAAAATAAATATCAGACAGATTTTTTTTATTTTTTGATATTTCAGAGATAAACACTTAAGCTATCTGTTGCGCTGAAAAAATCTATNTCAATAAATTGTTACCAAAAAGGAATATTCTATATTTATGTCAATGACATTTAATGTTCTTATAAGTTCAACACGAAATGGGCATTCGAGAAAAACAATGAATTGAGTCCTCTGGCACATGTTCACAGAAGCAGTCAGGATTATGGAAGAGGTCAACATTTAAACAGTTGAAATAAGTATTTGATGTTAAACCCAAGCAAGCCAAATCGGCTAATGTGAGCCTCTAGATAATAACTCGCCGTAGCATGAAAAAGTAACTCGCCATGGCGAGATAACCTGTTTTTTTACTAGTAACTCGCCGCTGTGAGATAATAACTCGCCACGGCGAGATAGTAACTCGAAAAATCAAGATAATAACCCGCCGCGGCGAGATAACTTTTTTGTTAACTCGCCGCGGCGAGATAGTAACTCGCCGTGGCGAGATAGTGACTCGCCGCGGCAAGATATTAACTCGCCGCGGCGTGATAACCTTTTTTTGTTAACTCGCCGTGGCGAGATAGTAACTCGCCGCGGCGAGATAACCTTTTTTGTTAACTCGCCGCGGCGAAATAGTAACTCGCCACGGCGAGATAGTAACTCGCCGGGGCGAGATAGTATCTCGCCGCGGCGAGATAATTTTTTTTATGCATGTCCCTAATACGCTTCCGTAAAATTAACAGTAACTTCGGTATTTAGTTATTTGTTATGATTTTAAGTGCAAATGTGACTTTTTATATATCCTTTGATAAAGAAACATCATTCGTCTTCTTATATGAGGGCATACGATAAAGTGGTGCACGAGATATCCATGCACAGGCGTTGGGAGGGTTGGAACAGGCTTTTTGATAGTCATTTTTATTCATAAATTGCATTGTAATTTTTGTAGCTTGAATATTATTGCTCAGTAGTCAGTACTTCGGTGCTGACCCGAAAGCCGATTATTTTTGAAACCTTCCAATATCTAAAATTTTGTAAATTTTATTGAAAACTAAGGAGTATCTCCCTCATGCAAAGCTCTGTCCTTAGATGATTTTGGCTTTAAATTTAGATCAATTTGGTTATTTGTTCTCATCTTTGAGTTTATGGTCTTCCAAATGTTTAGATTTTATCTGCACTGATGAGACATAAGTTGTCGAAATGCGCATATGCAGAAAGTAAATTCACAGTGACTNCGGTACATGCTTATTGTTTATCTTTCATATAAAATAAATATCAGACAGATTTTTTTTATTTTTTGATATTTCAGAGATAAACACTTAAGCTATCTGTTGCGCTGAAAAAATCTATATGTCACCGTTCGATTAAGAGAGATATTTAATATAGTTTTCGAAATAGACAATATTTACGGGAAAAGGGAGCTAATTCGCGGGAAAGTGTATGCCAATCTATTATGACGTCACAGTGAATAGGCCAATACAGGAATATTCCGGTTTGAAAATCAAGTCAATTCCGCATCCGACTCGTGTTTCGCAAATGCGCCAATCGAATGCGCCGTGTATTAGTGTCGAACTACCTTAAATCGTTTTGCATTTTTGATATACTAGTACCGCTGCACGGCAAAAACAAAACAACAAAAAAAAAACAAAAACAAAAAAAAACGGTCAGATTTTTTTTATCTCCATTCAATAAATTGTTACCAAAAAGGAATATTCCATATTTATGTCAATAAAAAAGTAACTCGCCACGGCGAGATAACCTTTTTTATTACTAGTAACTCGCCCCGGTGAGATAATAACTCGCCACGGCGGGATAGTAACTCGAAAAAGCAAGATAATAACTCGCCGTGGCGAGATAGTAACTCGCCGCGGCGAGATAACCTTTTTTTGTAAACTCGCCGTGGCGAGATAGTAACTCGCCGCGGCGAGATAATCTTTTTTGTTAACTCGCCGTGGCGAGATAATAACTCGCCGCGGCGAGATAGTAAGTCGCCACGGCGAGATAGTATATCGCCGCGGCGAGATCATTTTTTTATGCATGTCCCTAATACGCTTCCGTAATAATGATAGTTAGATCCAGAAAAGGGCAGTATTTAGAATCATTGTCAGCATTATTTAATTTTAGTTGTTGCTACTGAATAATGTCTACATAATCTAAAAACTTAGGATTATCAATAGAGAGGATATCGTCAATATACCTGCTGTTATCATTGAAAATAGAAATAAGTTGATCACTGTTTGGTATTGCTCCGTTTTGAAGTTTTTTCATGAAGTCTCGTTTAACCATATCGTTAGCTTTTGCTAGTGTTGTCACTAGGTCCGAATGTTATTTACTTTCATCTTTTTATTAGCGTTTATCTTGTGCAGCCCCCTTGTGGATTTAGGCATGTGATTGAGATTTTCGGCCAGTATAGGCGATTCCTGTTTATGTATTAATACATTGCAAAATTGAACGTGTGGATAAGTTTCATCAAAATTTGATAGCCTCGATAGAAACTTTTCAGATGTTGTCTCTACCTAGGAAGAAATAAAGACACGTTAATTTGATCTTAATAATGGAAACTAGTAGGAGAAATATAGATATTACAACTGCATCGGGTGACATAGACATTTCTCCACTCAAGATAGTTAAATTTCCAAATATTTGAATATTCAACTATCGAGAGTGGAGAAATGTCGCATTTAACGAGATTCAGTTATGAAATATTTAAGTTGAAACTTGACATAGACAATTATCCCCCTTTTTTTCTGCTGATCCGAAATAAATGTGCTCTTTGAGCTTGACGTCATCAGACATGGGTGCATTTTTCATGTCGTCATGGCGAAGTCGAAAAACGTCAAACGCATTGGACGTCATAATTGAATTTCAACCAATGAAATTACTAGTTCACTAAATATACATATCACAGAACACTTTCATCTCCGACTGAATGACATTGACAACAACAGCATAAGATTTAGAGAAATATATAATCCACAACTGCGTCGAGTGAGAAACGACATTTCTAAATAAGAGATAGTTTAATTTTCAAATTTTTAAACGCGAGGCTTTCCAAGCGTTTAAAATATTTGAAAATTTATCTATCGAGATTGTAGAAATTTCTTTTCTCACGAGATACGTTTGTGGATTTTATTTCTCTAATGATTTCAAGGAGATTTTGGAAATAGAATGACCCCCATTTCTAACGATCTGAAATAAATGTGTTCTTTGGGCGTGACGTCATCAGGCATGGTCGCCTATTTTTCGTGGCGTCATCATAGTGAACATATTTGACATCATGATTGAAATTTAACCATTGAAATACATGTATCGAAAACACTTTATGCACATGTTTTCTATCATCTGGATCTCATATGACCTGAGATTGACGAAAACAGCATAAGAACTAGAGAAAACTGCATTCAAACGGAAATTAATCGGTAAAGTATAAAACAGTTTAAATGTATAATGTTGATAGAGCCTTATAAAAATCTGAAACANATTTTTATTTTAAAATATTTTATATTCCTTAACCCCAAAAATTCCAAAAATAAGATAACAGTAAATAGACCCGAACCGTCAGTCAAAGAACGAACAATCCATGGACAAAGGCAACATCGGAAACATTTAGAAACAAGGACACCACCTGAGTACGGGACAAAAAAGAAGGACGAAAACACGCATACAGATGAAAAACACGGACCCAATAAAAGCCATGGCTGAGATCAGGTGTCCCGGTAGAGTAAGCATCTCCTGCTTCTTATAAGACACCCGCCGTGTTGAACATGTCAACTCCGGTAGTAAAGTCAAATCCGAAAGAGGAAAAAAAACTATAGTTGTAGAGTGAAAGATCTGTTGTTATCTGGGAAACAGATATCCCGTAACGATCGACAAGATCGTGATGTCGGCCGTAAAACTTTTGTAGTGATGACTTTAAGTTTTTGGTAACGTACCCTTGTTTAAGTAGTCTATTTGTAAGCAACTGGGCTCTATCAAGGAAGTCGCTGTATTGAGCACAAGCCCTTGAATAGCGAATGAGTTTTGAGAAGTAAACTCCATATGCTGGTGCTTTTGGAATGTTGCCACAAAGAAAAGGGAAGTGTGAAGTCATCACGTTTGTCATACAATCTAGTTTGTAATGTACCTCTGTTGTCAATTTCAAGATGAAGGTCAAGGAACGAGCCCGAAGTATCTGTAGTATCCTTAATTTCAAGTTCTTTTGGATAAATGAGATGAAGAAAATCACCAAAGCGAGGGTGTTTAGTGATAAAATATCATCGATATAACGGAAGCTGTAATTAAAGGACTTGGCCAGTTTTTTGTCTTTATTTTGAAGAAGCCAATCGATGAATTCTGCCTCATAAGAGTGGAGAAACAGATCGGCTCAAAAAGGTGCACAGTTTGTGCCTATTGGAATTCTAATGGTCTGTTGAAAAGCAAATCCTTCAAACTGGACAACTACATTGTCAATCAGAAACTCTACCATTTTAATCACTTCTTCCTCCGTGTATTTTTTCTGTGATTCTGAGTCGTATTTCACAAAGTATGCATGTTCTCTGCCTATGACAATGTGCTTATATCTTCGTTCGCCGTTCTTACGGGAGAAACATCTATGAATTATGTCTTTCAGTCGAGATTTCAGTTTTTCATGAAGAATGGTAGTATAAAGTGTGGAGAAGTCAAAAGTTTTGATGCTGTTGCAATACGATAATGATCTTGATTTTAGGATGTCAAGCAGATCTTTAGAGTTTTTTAATATCCACATTTCATTTACACCACTTCTTGAAAAGCTAGTATCACAGTATTTTTGAAGGCCCTCTTTTACGGCTGTCAAGAAGGAGGTTAAAAGCTAAGAAAGAGGTTTATTTTGCAGATCCAGCGATGTACCATTGCTTGTATGGGCATTTGTGTAATTTTGGTACCCAGTATAAGGAAGGGAGATCGGTGTCTTCCTCTTTGGTTGAAATTCCAAAGGAAAGTAATATCTCCCAGATCATCTTTTGCTGGTATCTGGCTTTGAAAAATATGCAAAATTCTATGATTTTTCTACATCATGTATTAATAATAACTACAGAAATATGATAAAATGCTTATTTGCATTTACTCCATATCCTTTCATTGTTTATTAAATATGAAATAACAAGTACACAAATTTTAAAAGAGATGCTTTTTAGCTTTCATTAGACTTGAAAAAATCTTTTAAGATTAAGTAAGTAAATGCTTTATTTAGGGGATGTGACTCAATTAGAATTTGTCTAATTTTCATTGAGGCCCTCTTATAAGATAAAAAGAATAATGCAAATATAAAGTACAATAAAACAAAAATACACACAATATCATTTTTTACAATATTAATTCAATAAACATCATTTGACTATTGAAGAGTCTCCAATCTACAAAAAAATCAGAAAAACAAGATGATTTTAATGATTACATGCATCTACAATTTTAATGCTGAATGGTAGATTATTCCATAACGTGACTACTGAGTAATTGAAACATCATTTATAAATACAGGTATTGGATCTAGGCAAAAGAAGTCATTTTTCAAAGAGATCTTAAGTGATAATTTTGGACTTTTTCATTTGTAGATATAAATCAATATTCAGGTACTAGTCTATTTACTACTTTATAGATTAAAATCCATTTTTGATCAAATTTACTATTTTTGTAAAAGATAACAAATTCAATGACGAAAACGTTAAATTTGATGGAAATGAAATTTCACAATCAAGTATAATTCTAGCAGCCCTTTTTGAAGCTTTAAGATTCTATCCGAATATTTTTAGGTAAACTTCCCAAAACAGTACTAGAGTAATCTATTTATGGTAATATGTAGCTATTGTAAAAGAGCTGTTTTACATGTGCTGGTAGATATTCTTTGATTTTATACAAAAGAGATATTTTAGCTCATAGTACTTTACATATTCGATTTACTTGTTCTTCCCAACTTAAATTTTCATCTACGTTAACACCAAGAAATTTGAATGAATAAACATTTTCAACAATATTCTCATTTATTTGAATATTTAACCCTGGTAACCTGGCCAGTTTTTGTTTTGAGCCTAGAGTCGTACATTTAGTTTTTTGAGCATTGATTTTTAAAGAATAGAATCATCTGCATATAAATCCAAATCAGATTTTTCAACATAAAGAGGCAAGTCATTAATATAAACTATGAATAAAAGAGGTCCCACAACTGACCCCTGAGGAACACCATGTCTTATCTCATTTCTTTTAGATTTGATTTTACCAAAATGAACTTCTTGTTGTCTATGACTTAAAAATGACTTTCTCTAATTTCTATCCAGTTTTCACATTTCCTGAACGTTGTGGAAACATTTGTTTTGTTCTCCTCTCTAGAGAGGAGAACAAGTTTCGTGAAATTTCCCGCCAAATTTATACGGAATACCTCGGTGTGTTTCTTCCAGTCATTAGAGAAATAATTTCCACATTTTAACACGTTGATTATGATATTTCTCACCTCTCGTAAAATAAATTTTCAAATGTTTAAAAGCTCGGCAAGCCTGGCTGAATTTATTTAACTCGAGGTAATAATTTCATAATCAACTAGTTCTCGTTGTGGAAACTATATTTAACCACTCTTGTGTCTTTTCCCCAACGTTATAAAGTTTATCTAACAATATGACATGATTAACAAGATCAACAGCTTTACAGAAATCTATAAACACATTACCAACTTTTTCACCATCATCAAAAAGTTTTAACCATTCATCTACTAATTTTGTTAGAGCAGTCTGGCAAGAATAACCACGACGGAAACCTGATTAAGGGAAATATTCTATGTTTTTTACGGAATGAAAATTATTTGCAAGATAAGTGAACTTATTCGTAGCAAAGTGAAAAAATGTGATGCTTGATATGAGTTAATCAATGATGACGTCACAATGAAAAGCCTCAGAAGACATTCCAAACAAATATGACGCTTGATGCGGTTAATTAATGATGACGTCTGAATGAAAAAGCCTACAGAAGAACCTTCCTATATTGAAATCAATCCTACCACCGATATGTGCAAATCGAATGAGACATGTAATGGATAATTCATAGTTGCCATTTTGTCTCCGAATGACCTAATATTTTTCTCCGAAAAACCTTTTGACGTCATAAAACAATAAAGTTTTGAATTATGACGTCATATTTTCCTTCAATGGAGGACCAAAGTGTAAATACGTCTATTGCGTCTATCAGTTGCACTTGCAGACAAAATTAAATTTGCAAAATCAGTCCCAATATTTAGGAGAAAGTAGCCCTACCTCTTTGATCGCTGTATTTTACTTTTTCATCTGTTATTGTGCATCAATACAAACAAAGAATTTAGAGGGCTAAATAAGAAAAAAATTCTGTTCGGCTAAAGCGCAGTTGAATTTTTGTCATATTGTCGCCCGGGTATTGTCGGAAGTTATAGAAATTTATTATATCATTTGAGTGGATATTGATGGTCCTTATTGAACCTGCTCTTTATTTTATATAAAAAATCATATGTTTGTTAGTCATTACCCACATCAATCTGAATAGTTAGTTTGGTGTAGCTGTTTTTATTTTGTTTCAATTTCACTAAAACATTCCACATTTTTGTTGAAGCCAAGGTAAGGATGCGTTTCATCCTTTCCAAAAAGTACAAACTGCCATTTTAATCGTGTTCATGTTCACTTCATATCTACTTATTAACATACATGTAACATAATTACAAAGTGAGGATGGCAGTGAATACACAGACTGAAAACAAAAGTCACATCAGACTACTCCAGCACTAACAGAATAAATGAAGACAAAATTCAACTATACCCAATAACAACTCGTTACGGCCGCACCTAGCACCGGGAATGGCGGAAGAACGTGGCAGGGTTAAACCTGTTTTGGGAGTACCCGAATCTCCTCATTCTCCATTACGTTTTTCTATAGTATGATAAACACAAGGATAAAACCCAATAATGGTAGGCGCTGAACGGCAAGACTAATAACTTGAACAGACAAGAATGGGACAGAACTGGGACAGGACTGGATTCCGATTACACAAGTCGGCTTACGTCTCACGTAATAGGCAGTTTATATCATCAAATAATGCCATGATTCTCCAGGAAAATGACAAATATCGAAACAGTTTACATTATTCACTATCTCAACACAATCATGTTCATTTTAACTGTGAAAAATCATTAGTATTTAGTACATATATTAATTAATTATTAACACAACTCAGGAAATGTCACGCAAACACCTGTAAATGTTCAGGCCAAAATTATACTCGTAATACTGATCATATTAATCTGAGGAACAATAAAAATCTTTAATAGGGTTTTTTTTTTGCTTACACTACCACTACACCTGATCCTACTCATGGTATTTTATTGGGTCCGTGTTGTTTATCTTTATATGTGTGTGTCTGTGTTTTTTCTTTTCCGGTCCTGTGCTTTTGTTATGCTTTTGTTTCTTTGTTATTGAATTGAATTATTTGTTTTATTTGTTCTCACTTACGTTATAGGTTTGCCAACTGAATTTTACTGTTGTAACGATTGTTTTTTTATTTATCACATTGGCAATAGGGG